>LUGF01021164.1:105904-116316 GCA_001625245.1 Calycopis cecrops
TAATCATAAAACATTCTTTTGTTTTCGAATTCTAAATTCAAAAAGATGAAAAAGACATACATATTTTTTTATACAGTCGAAGGAGGTTTGCAAACGACACTACTTAAAAGGCAGCTCTCGTATTTGACAGGTAATTATTAAGGCTGCCATAACAATTAAACTTCCCTCAATATCTGGATATGCTATTAGCTTTTTTTTAGTAATTATTAATATCACGTAAATATTAATTAAGTAATCATGGTTGTTATTTTGTTACAGGGGATTCTGAACGGACTGTCACCCACGTAAATCATGAGAGTAATGTTGCAGCAGCTTCGAGTTCAAAAATTGTTAGCCCGGGAAAAACAAGGAACCCCAAAAAGAAAATCGATGATTTAGACGATTTTGATAAATGCGCTATTAGGAATATCATTTAATCGTTTTACGTCGTGAGGAAGGAGATTCCTACCATAAATAAACTTTGGTTGGAATTGAAAGCTGATATTGATTTCAAGTATGGCAGAACATCGTTGAGAAGTATTTTAAAGACTATGGGCTGCAAATACAAAAAATGCCAATATAAACGTAAAGTATTGGTAGAACGCAGCGATATAGCTGCATGGAGAGCAAGATATATTATGAGGCTGCGCAAAAATCGTCGAGAAGAAAATCGACCTGTCGTTTATCTTGACGAAAGATACATAAATGCTTCACACCATCTTCAAAAATGTTGGCAATCTGAGGAAATGCCGGGTATTCTTGCTTCTGATAGCGTTGGTGCAAGATGACTTATAGCCCATGCTGGAAGTAAAACTGGGTTTTTTGAAAATGGACTGCTGCTGTTCAAGTCTAAATCCAAATCGAGTGACTATCATGATGACATGAACTCCTCGAATTTTATACGATGGATGAAAGATAATATTGTGCCTAACCTTCCGTCGAACTGCATTGTAGTGATGGATAATGCGTCATACCATTGCACACAGGTAAACAAAACGCCTACAATGGGCAATATAAAAGCAGAACTCCAAGAGTGGCTTACTAAAAACAAAATAGAATTCGACGATTGTTGGACGAAACCGTAATTGTTTGAGCGGATCAAAAGACACAAAAGGGACCCAGAGTACGAAGTAGATCAGATATTAAATGAACATGGTCATGAGGTTTTGCGTTTACCGCCGTACCATTGCGATTTAAATCCCATAGAAAAGAATTGGGCGACTGTGAAGAGGCGCATTGCTGAAAAAAATGTTGCTCAAGCTCCTAGTGACATAAAAGCCATTACCGAGGCGGCTTTTAGAACTGTAACCTCAGAAGAATGGTTCAATGTATGTCAACATGTTGAAAAATTAGAGGAAAAATATTTCGTGTCAGATAGACTAATAGATATAGAGTTAGATAAATTTATAATTGATGTTACAGGGGACACATCCGATTCCTCTGATGAAGATTCTAGCATAGATTCTAGTGAAGATGTTCCAATGGAAGGCATTAACCCATTACAAGACCATTCCTACACCAAATTCTCATAAACTACTAAACATTCAATAAAAGACTTACAAGATTATTGAGGACTAGCTTCCGCCCGCGGTTTCGCCCGCGTGGATTTCGAACATCAAACATGATTCAAGATTTTAACTTATTATGTTATTCTGATATAAAAGTTATGTTACTGTAAAGTTTCATGAAAATCCGTTCAGTAGTTTTTGTGTGAAAGAGTAACAAACATTCCTTCAAACTTTCACCTTTATAATATTAGTAGGACTTTTAATTTTCCTTTTCCGTTTTTTTTTAATTGTTTAATGAAAGATTACTACATATTTATTTTAGAAAATCCAATTTCTCTTGATCGAGGCACCATGCGTGGTTGGCTGCGCCGATATAGCTCCTTTTTTTGTTGTATTTAATTTTGTCTGGATAAGGAAGACAAGCAAGAGACACGTCGGCATTCTTTTTCAAATTATAATTTAAGTTTTAGAATAGTAGCTAGATGAGAAATAAGAAGAGTATGTTTTTGTAATGTATTTAAGTAGCGAGTGACTTAAAGATTCGCAGCATACATGGTAAGCTTATAAGCTTTTAAAATAGTAATAACTAGTTTACTGACTTATTTAAAATACATAGTTATGGTACATCACTAATAAGTACCTCCCTCGTTCACTACGATTTAATAAAGAACAATCGTCATTAAAATTGTGGCAAACATTTTAAACAACGTAATAGTACTATTAATTGTATCAACTATAAGAACATAAGTTTAGTTGCATACGACCATCGCTGTGGTTGTATTCCTAACTTCCCATCATTGGTGAAAGGTGAAATTCAGTACTTAAACTGACAACATTAAGTAGGTACGCCACCTGTCGCGCGCAGAGTTATCTTGCGAGTGCTCTACTACAAAGGAGACTGAACTTAGTGGGCCCAACTGTAAAAAGTTAAGATATAGTCTAAAAAAATGGTCGTATTTTTTTATATAAAAATAGCAAAGAATCAGGATATTTAGCAATGTGGAGACGGAGAAATATAAAAAAATATATTTTTTGACATAATCGATTAATTGTTGAATAATCGATTAAATATTTAAAGAAAAACCTTTGCACTGCATGTAAATGTTTGAAGAATACATAAGCATCATAATATATTATAATTTCATAACAAAACATCAATAAACCAAACTATAACTAAAAATATAATTATTTATTTCTAGTCGATTTAAATCATCGTACTATAATGAATTGTATAATCTGTGAGAATTTTATGATAAACTGTCACTTGATACTTCGATACTTTTGACAGTTATTTTTTGCTCACTCGTTTCGTATATCCCGATGCGTTCCGAGTGCTGTGATTATTTTCTATTCCCGACGATTAGTGCTTTGTAGTAGTAGTATTACTTTACTCTGTGATTTATAGTATAGGAGAAATGTAGAGTACCTATTACAAGCATGGCACTACCTCTTAGTCTTTTATATCATTCATAAGATGACATTTTTTAATAACCTTTTAACTGCCGTAACATTTTTTGCTAAACTTGCCGATGCCGATCATATAGAAACGATCTAAGCCAATTAGTGCTTACAAAAATTATCTAAAATCGATAAATCGATTTTATTTTGTTGATATCTTACTGTCTTACTGTACAATAAACATTGTCCCACTCATTGAGTCCTGTTTTGAAATAACTTTGAAAATACAGACAATTACTTTAAAAACAACAGTCAGAAATTAGTCTTATTTTTAAGACGGTGGCGGTGCGAGCTAGATATTGTATATCTTATTTATCAGACCATGGCGGTTAAAAGGTTAAATAGAGTAAGCATTAGTGTTTAAAAAGACCTTTTGACCTTCAGGAATCATACTCTGATAGTTAAAGATTGCAACATAACCTCACTTTTACTAAACCTCCATTATCTCAGCTCTAAGATTGTCAAAAACCTATAGAAGTTCTTGCTAGGGACGAGTAACTCGAAACCTTTTAATTCATACCCTTTTTATTTTATTACATTTGGGCCCAGAAATGTATGGAATCGTTTCAGTCTCCTTTATTGTTTAAATGTCACTTGTCTTACATCTGACGTTTTTAAAAAAAAATTGTGTCTGCACATTGAATATATTTACTAAAAACTAATTGGAGGCAACGTTAAAATACTTTCAATGTTTTTTAATTTTTTTGTCTGTATGTTTGTCTGTTTGTCCGGTCTAATCTCCAAAACTTTTAGAAAGATTCGAATGAATTTTTTGTGGTGTATACATACTAAGCCTGGTCAATATCAAAAATACTTTTTACTGTGGTAAAATAGCTCGTTCATACGGAAAATCGGAATTTCGCCACTTGCAGTGTGCCGAAATTCCGATTACCCGCAAACAATAAAGAACCACTTTGATTACTATCCTGTTAATATTACATACTACGCTACGCAAACGAAGTCGCGACACAGTTATCAGCTAGTCTGAAATAAAACTTAAAATTTTAAAATTCAAATTTGAAATATAATTTAAGCAGATCTTTAAAAAAAAAAAAGGAATTTTAATTTTAGAAACCGTAAACTATTTGTGTTAAAATTTTGATTCTTCTACTATAATTTGCTTTCATCATCGCCTATGAGTTACTACCAGCTAACTTCTAGTGGCAGAGCTTTTTTGAATTCTCTCTTCTTATTAACCGACGAAACTTTGAGAAATTATTTTTTTCATTAATTTTTAAATTAATTGATTAGTTTTGATTTCATTAATAACACCTGTAGTATATACGGTCTATAGTATATAATAAATAAAAAAAACCGACCAAGTGCGAGTCCGACTCGCACACCGAGGGTTCCGTATGAATGGGAAGAACAATCCAAACGTAATGCATGGTTTTCAAGATCTTTTTGTCTAAAACGCGTGAAGGGATTAAGCTGAAATTTTTGTCAAATACGAAGGTCAGTTACGTCTTGATGCCACTTCTAAGTTAACGAAATAAAAAGTTATAGCCAATTATGCACAAATTTTGTATGAAAACGTACTTTGTCGAAAACCTAAAATAATCGGGTACTTCCCGTTGACCTGGAGTTGTAAAATTTGGCAAGAAGTAAGAACTTATAGCACATATATAGGAATAAATCTGAAAACTAGTAAATTATAATTATGTAGATCATTGGAAAAATCATTATCAACTTACAACTAATTCGCCTGATAAATGTGTGCCGCAACCGCCTAAATAGTCGGCTCAGCTTAACCCCTTCACGCGTTTTAGAGAAAAAGGTCTTGACAGACGTACAGACAGACGGACAACAAAACGATCCTATAAGGGTTCCGTTTTTTCTCTTTGAGATACGGAACCCTAAAAATGATTTTTCAAAGTTTCGTAAATGTCGGTTACGTGGTAGTAGTTTGTAGTCAACTTACGGTCGAACTTTATCAAACCAAGTCCTCGCACTGACTTAGTAAATATCACAATTTACTGAAAACTGGTAAAAAATTAATTTACGTTTCGAAAATATAAAATTCTAGAGAAGTAAATAAATACATATATCTGGAATAATCACGCAACATTTCAAAGACTTGTTAGTTGGATCGGAAATTAGAAAGAGCATGCTGAGTAGCCTTCTTGAAAGTGGATGATCTGAACAGAGGAATCAAAATAAAACCAAATAATCTGTTTCTCTTCCAATTACAGATATGCTTGAGAATATTAAAATGAAAATGAATACGAAAAAGCTTTTATTCAAAATAGAATTACAGAAATTACTTTTTGAACGTCAACAATTACATCTACTACCGGTTCAATAACCCTGTCCTGAGAAGAACCGGCGAAACAAACTCAGCGGGCCTCATGATGTGATGAAATATAAAAAATTGAAAATATGAAAACACAAATACATTTACATTTTATAAACGATAAACAATTTGTCAATTTACAATTCCTTTCAAAACTAAAACTATAATAATATTATGGAAGTCTCATTCAAGGTACACGGAGATACTTTAGGATGAATTATGAAAAGGCTTCTTTGCATCGCTTTGTGTTTTAAAGTAGTTTAAAGCAGTTCTTGCGGGCGATACAATATTTATATAGGCTAAGAGATAGCGCTAAAGTATTCCTGTTAGCCTTATATCACAGGTTTAAACACAAAATTAGGTTTTCGCTAAAAGTATAATAATAATTCATCATTGAAATATTATAAAATTATTTTTATCTACACTAATGTTGTAACATTCTACTTATGTTACCAATACTTGACTTATAATAACTGCTGTTATAGCTCAGACAACAAAAAAACTCAATTGACATGATGTTATAATATCCAAATCGATATCGTAAAATCTCATTATAACACTGTGTGAGAGCGAGAGAGAGAGAGAGTGGTGAGAAAGCCTTATTTCAAAATTCTTAATTCTTCTTGCTTGATTGATTGATTGGTTGATTGGTTGATTGGTTGATTGGTTGATTGGTTGATTGGTTGATTGGTTGATTGGTTGATTGGTTGATTGGTTGATTGGTTGATTAGTTGATTGGTTGATAGGTTGATTGGTTGATTGGTTGATTGATTGCAATGTTTCGCAATGTTTGATTCATTGATTAATTCCATTAGTGAAGATAAAGTAGTGTATGCAACTGCATATAACACGGGTATTAAAACACTCGTGAGTTACTATTTTGAAACTCGCATTCGCTCGTTTCAAAAATTCACACCCTTCTTTATATGACAGTTGCATAAACTACTATTTTATGTCTGTTATTATTAACATACTATAACATAATATGATTCTGTGGTAAAATACATTTCGTAAAGTTCGCGTAAACATCGTAAAAACTTCCGTCCCAGTTTTTACCGCTTAACAATTTTATCTGCCATGCTATAACGAATACTATTCCTCCACTACGAACTGGAAAACAATGGAACTTAGAATAATGCGAGAGCTTTGTACATTCCCTTTGTCGTAATCAGCCGAAGGATGCCCACTGCTGGCCATAGAACACCATGTCACGTTCACACGTATAAAATATTAAGTAAATGAGGACACCTCACATAGACCAGGGTGATGGGGCTAACAAACCCCTTTTAACAAAACACAATTCGGACATTACATTAAAACGCAATCAAAAACATTACAAGATTTAAATGTATTAATCACGTGTCGTGTGTGCGTGTATCACGTTTGGCGCAGGGGACGGGGGGGAGGGGTAACAGGGACGCGCCCTATAATGTAAGACAACGGTAAAATAATAATGTGTCTGTTTAATATATAGCATACTAGCTGCGCCCCGCGGTTTCACCCACGTAAATTTCGATCCCGTTGAAAATAGAAAATCATCGCATAGGAATATTTTTTCGGAATAAAATTTATCCTGTGTTAATCCAAGTTACTATCTATGTGTGTGCCAAGTTTCATGAAAATCGGTTTAGCAGTTTTTGCGTGAAGGAGTAACAAACAAACGAAAAGACAAACAAACAAACAAACATACAAACTTTCACATTAATAATATTAGTAGGTAGGATGTGGCTATCTAAAAACAACCAAACAACTACAGGAATATGGTGGAAAATTGAACACTGGTGATCATACTTTAAAAGTTTTTGGAGTAAAACTTTTATACGCGCGGTTGACTTGGGGAGTGAGCTGGCGAGAGCGTTACAAAATCACATATTGGGCGAGGCCAATGAAAGTTGTCAATCAAATTCAAATTTTGTATATAAAAATAAATATCATATGACATGTTATGTCATTGTAACTACGGTAATGAAAACCAATAATTAAGTTTTACTTCAGTTGTGTGGTCTAAAGCACACACATTTTTTTTCAGATAGACCTCTTACAGATGGCAGCATGATTAAACACTGCCGTAGATAGGTACTATTCATCGGACTAGTGGAGACTATTCTGTCTTCAGGTTTAGGGAACAATATTCAGTGGTTATATTCAGAAAGCTAATGCCTACAGGGTCATCTACTATCGGTTGATAATAATCAGATTATCATATTTAGTTAGTAAGTTATAAATGGAGTACTCGTGGTCTAGTGGTAAGCGTGTTCAACCAGACGTGAGGGGTTAGAATCGCGGGTCGGACCAAGAATTGTTATTGGGATTTTTCAATTTCTAATAACAGTCCGGAGTGAGGAAGTTGGCGGTGTTACACCCCCGTGTCTCGGAGAGCACGTTAAGTCTTTGGTTCTGCGCCTGATTTCTCTCCGGTCGTGTCGGACTGCCGTCCCATCGGAATATGAGAATGAGGGATCAGAAAGTGCACTTACGTCTGCGAGCACACTTGTGCATATGTCCTACGCAGATGGCACGTCTATATAGACGGCCGTCGTGGTCGAAATCGGCTAGGACGACATTATTAGTAAATGGAAACATGTATCCTTGTTATCCACATAAGAGAGCAGTGCTTACTGCTGGATCTGTTACGCTGGTCTGTTTGAAAGACAGTAAAGATATTATGTCATAGCTATATGTCATTCTATAACTTCTTGCAAGCATTTTAAACTTACAGGTACTCACAATATCTATTCTATTCCGTACATGTAATAAAACTGTAGAAGATGTAATTATGTCTGTTTCTTGTGCAACTTTCACGCAAAAACTGATGGACGAATTTTTGATGAAACTTTTTTGTTATATAGGTATTAGTCCTCGGTAACATATAGGCTATAATTTATCAATATATATAACGCAGCAGTCGGTATCTCGACTAGAAATACACTATTGTAGGGCAAAATAACAGATTGACAATTCGGCCACATAATATCACACGTTACCATGGCTACATATTTTTCAATAACGACAAGACAACGGCTGTCGGGTCGACTAGTGTATTATAAAACTAGAGAATTTGTATGACTCTAGTCTGTTTTCTCCATTTTTCCTCTTCGACAGAATTAACTTGTGCCTAATATATATTAAATAATGTTGACGTACCGTACGTGGCCAATGGCATGAAAAAAGCAAACTTCGCCAGCCCAGGGCTTACTTCACAGTTGACAGTCACCAGTGTGGACAGGGGACGCCGGGATAATCTAATTGTTTCACTCGACGCCGTCGTTTATTTTTAATGGAGCTTTTCGTTTCTTTTCAACTTAATATGAAATATATTTAAATTAAAAATAACTTTGAAGCCTAAAAAACTCTGCATCGAGGTGAGGTATGTGACAAAACTAATCTCTAGTCAGACAAACAGGAAGCCAACGATTACCATTTATTATTTAAGTACTGATGGGCCAAGGTGCTTACATAGAGAAACAGTTTACCGGTACTGACAGAACCTGTACAGGTCGGTACCGGTAACCTGTTTCTCTATGTAAGCACCCTTACCTTGCATCGATATAAAATGACGGCTACGATTTCGCTCTCGTGCTGTGAGTTTGTATTTTTTCATATCATAATTTGTAAACATTCCATTCTTATAATTCGTCATCGACCATATCGAAACTAAATGTTATGAGATTTATATACTGTAAACGGGACTTAATCGCGTACTATTTTAATCGAAGTATTTACCTCGACTCTCGACGTTTCGGCCGTAATGCAACAGCCGTGTTCACAAGTAGACTGACGTCGAGAGTCGAGGTAAATACTTCAATTAAAATAGTACGCGATTAAGTCCCGTTTATGGTAAATAAACATGAATACAAATCGGGAAAGGTTAAAACAATCTTTTAAGATGGTAATATTCTTTAAGCTATGATACGGGAACATAGAGACTTAACAATGTATTAATATACATTTAAAATAATGCTAAAGCGATAAGTATTGACGACAATACAATGCCAATGTAACGATCCGTAGCCTCCAAAGAGTCATAGTGATAAGTATCCCTATATATAGATTTCAAACTCTCCGAGGCTGCATGTCGATTAAGACAATATATCTCTATAGACACTAACCAAATCACATCCCCACCTTTCTGTTCCTATGGGACGTCAATTTGGTACGTCACGAGAGAATCCAAGCGAAGACCCGACAGGCGTGCGTGCTTTCCGAGACACAGTCACAGCTTGAGTTGGAACTGTCACTTAAAATTAGAAAAATATCAATTTTGAGAACCTCCCTTTTTATCTTAATAAACACCCCGACCATAGTTCCATTAATTGCAGTCTCTCGACGTTTCGGCCATAATACAACGGCCGTGGTCACGAGGTTAATACTTCGATTAAAATAGTACGCGATGAAGTCCCGTTTACAGAATATAAATAAAAAACAAATCGTGAAAGCTTTAAATAAAGAAGACGTATATCGTCATAATTGACATGCCAACTTATATCTGGGGGCAGGCGGGGCACAGCAGTGCCCCCGTCAAGTCGAGCAAAAAAGTGGCACGGCCGTACCATCCTTTTCTCGAAGCAACTCAGGCCAATTTCGATCCCCTATAACTTCGTAGTGGATAAAACAGCAAGCCTAAAATTTAAGTATCTAAGCAGACGTTGTAAATACAGTTTATATTCAAAAATTTCATTAAATTTGAACCAGTAGGTTAAGAATTGGAACTTGTTAAAATTTCTCGTTTTTGTCACTCACCCACTGACTGACCGATCATCAAAAGTATAAGGCACTTCTAGCAGACATAGAAGCTTAAAATTGAGAATACAATTAGCATTTAGTGTTTAAACTAAGAAAACAAAAAATATTTTGTAAATTCGGTCCAGTTTTCTAGATACACCAGCTGCATGAATATCTTTGTAATCCCATATAAATATATAGGATTACAAAGTTAAATTTGCAGTCGGATTGCAATAGGATAACCGGTGTAGATAGGTTCCTAGATGTATGAGGCATAACGGGAGGGTTATAGGGTAGGATGGGTGTGTTCAGCCCATGAAACTGAACAACATTTACATAGGAAAATATGTCGAAACATAAAAAAAAAACGTTTTTCTATCCAAATTCTTCTTATTGTCTGTAAGTACCTACCTATTCTATACAAATTCTATTGTAACAGGTAGTGCCACATT
>LUGF01021164.1:117162-143639 GCA_001625245.1 Calycopis cecrops
AACGTTAGTTTCAAAATATTTTACTAATGATGGCTGCCCGTTGAGTGATGAATGATGTTGATATTTTGAATTTCATTTTTAAGTACAAACTGCAAGTCTCACAACATTGCTCTCTACGCCGATCACGTAGTAAGATTTAGTCAGACGTTGGGAATTGTTTTATTTTAAATTTATGAACGTCGATGGCGAGAAGTTTTACAGCCAGTTACAAGCTCCACCCGCCAGTGTTTGTACGTGTTGGGGTCGTCTGGGGGATATTTAAGGCATAAATTACACTTGGTCTTCTTATTTTAATTTACTTTCCTTTTATTTCAGAGAAAGATGCCGATATAATCTCGTCATTATGAAAGGAAAGGAAGTAAATGGTGTTAGCTACAGGCAAGCATGTTACAGAGGTAGAGGCAGCGCCGGGTTCAGGTAGGGGCTTAGGGGGGCTGCAGCCTCGGCCCCCCTAAGGCTTAATGGCTTTAAGATCATTTTTGCACCCATAAGAGGACCCCCTTTTCAGTTCCAACGTCTCCAAGCCCCAGGCCCCGCTAGAGCTTAATCCGGCGCTGGGTAACGAGCTGGTATTCTTATGGTCATCAGTCATTACATACTATATACAGACATATAAATCAAACAGCAAACTTTCATGCCTTTATGAATCGTGAAACTAATCGATTGTTAGTATTTGTATTACGATATTATTCTTTTTTCTTTTTAGGGTTCCGTAGTCAAGTGCCAAAAACGGAACTCTTATAGATTCGTCATGTCTGTCTGTCTGTCCGTCCGTCCGATTGTCACAGTAATTTTTTTGATATTCTATATTTGTTACTTTCTGCACATTAAAACACATACCTAGGCATATACCCAACTGACAAATACAACTTGCTCGTAGTCACTCTCGGTGAAAATAAAACAGGAAATTCGCAAACATAACAAAAAAGAACTAAAAATATTACCTTGGCTTAAAAGGGAAAAACTATATTCGTTTGGAAATATATGTTGGCAAACGCGTGAGCTGAACAAACTTGTTCGTATTTACTTGAGCCTGGCTGATGTAATGTGTTATGACACGATACGCATCGCTTATCACGTCACCCGAGACTCGCCTTCAGCCTTTTATATATAAAGTATTGAAGCTTGAGTACATCACAGAAACAAAATTAGAGCATTATTTAGAACATGTTAGAACACTAACAAAAAAAGGCGTGTGTCTAATGTCGTGTAAAAAGATCAGCAACGCGTCTGCAAGACACCTGGTTTTGTGAACGTCTATGGGCGGCGGTAGTCACAAATCATCTGCTCGTTTGCCCCCTGTTATATAAAAAAAAACTTCTGGGTTGGTTACGATAGAGTGCGACCATATTGACAATCTCACAGTTCCAATTAATTTGCGTGTAGTAACAAACAAACACACAAACATACAAAATTTCCCATTTATAATATTAGTAGAATGAAATGCATTTGAAGGTTTTTCCCAGTTAAATTTCTAGTATATACACACACACATAATTATATTTAAAGGGTAATATGAAGATGAAACATGTTCTTAACCGGTTGTAAATATGTCAATATCATTGCACCTAATTTAGTGACCGCTAATTCCGCTGAATCCTGGAAAGTCATTTTAACACTACTGTGTAATGAATTGTAATAAAATGACGACCAAAAAAATGCCAGTCCACTGCCTCAATCCCAGTCCCCTACCTCAATTCTAGCCCCCTAGCTCAATGCCAGCCCCCTACTTCAATTCCAGCCCTATTTCAATCCCAGCCCTATTTAAATCCCAGCCCCCTACCTCAATCCCAGCCCAGTCTCAATTCCAGCCCCCTACCTCAATGCGAACCCCTGCCTCTGTAACATGCTTACCTATCCCTAGCACCATTTCCTTCCTTTCTTTTCATAATGTCAAGATTATCATCATATTTCTATAGAATAAAAGGAAAGTAACTTAAAATAAGAAGACCAAGTGTAATTTATGCCTTAAATGGGGGATACCCCAGACGACCCCAACAGGTACAAACACTGGCGGGTGGAGCTTGTAACTGGCTGTAAGACTTCTCGCCATCGACGTTCATAAATTTAAAATAAAACAATTCCCAACGTCTGACTAAATCTTGCTACGTGATCGGCGTATTTGAGCGCAATGCTTTGAGATTTGAAGAAATTTGTACTTAAAAAGCAAATTCAAAATGCCAACATCATCAGTTAAAAATAATTTGAAACAAATTTCATGGCATTGCAACGTAACAGGACCGACAATATCAGGGAATTATCACTTGTTTACGTGATACCACCTGCGCCGTAAAGATGCATGGTTCTTAGGCGTTTCGTGAGCTCGATTTCTTAGTATTTGGTGGTCTAAATTGAACAGGACTGGCGAAGAGAGTTGCCAGTCCTACACCCACTCTTATTGCCAAAATGTACACCTGTGTTTGTTGATAATTTATTCAATTCACATTCAACGCGGACGTCTTATGTAATAATTCCAAGGCACTTAAACGGCACTGTTCTCTACAAACAATATTTACTTGTTCACGTCACTGAATTTACAGAAGTAAAAATATCATTAATTTATTTGAACACGTTGTACAAACAGTTCGTTCAGGACGTCTTGTTAGGTTTACTTTCGCAAATGCTCTGTCTTCTTGTACATTTGTGTCAGTGGGGTATGCTACAGGTATTGTCATGAATGTCAAAGTTCGTATGGACGTTTGTTCTTTCACGCAAAATCCACTAAACGGGTTTGATTAAATTTTTTGTGGATATGAAGTATTACAATCTGGAATCACGTTAGCTTTATATTCTCATAAAATATATTGGAAGGTAAGAATATAGACCATTTAGTTGTTATATAGAATTGCTGTATTAATATGGTATTGTAGTAATTCTTCAATGTTAACAGTATACGTTGAAATTTACATTTCACTAATATATTTCATTATTTCACCATGGTTTGGTCCCAGTGAACCTTGGTCAGTTACGTTTCCTTGCTTTGTATGAATATACTTATAGAAAATTAATCCATCAGTATTTCGGACACATAATTTATAATAACATGGGCCGAATATCCTCGGAGCAGATATTCTGACATGATTTATAGCTAAGGAGGAGGATGTGCTAATGTGCATATTCATGGCAGTAAAACTTCTCGTATTACCCTCACACCGCAGTTTATTAAGACCTGGCAACACGTAAGTACCTATTTTACGATTTATCTAAAATATATCACTTCAAAGATCACATAATGCAATTTTATGCGCTTGTTTACGATCGTAGATCGTGATTTAGATTTGGAATTGGATTTGCAGATTTATTGATATTTTTCTAACTTTCAGTAAGAGTGCTAATTTAAACTGTAGGCAGTGTCGCACGCTGTGACTCGAAAAGCGCGTACCTATAGCCGTCAGTTGGTTCTTCACTTGGATCCTCTCTAGTCGTATTAATTTCACGACCCATAGGAATATGAAGGTGAGAGAACAGAGGGTCCAAGTGTGTGTTAAGATAATTTATTTATTATTTTTTTTTATTTATTTATTTATTTTATTCAAGCATTACAATAATAAATAAAAAGCAGACCAAAAACCACGCAGGTTTGTCTGGAATGCTATTTGTAATTTGTTGTTTAGTGTTTAAAGATATAGATACGTCATAATCGAAATACAGCTACAGAAATTTTTAAATCTCTTTATTGAGATAATTTACATTGTGGCTCTTCGGCGGCTTTGAAAAGACGTTATTGCAAATATTTCATTGCTCTAGCAATCCTTTATATGTAAGAACTGTGAAAGTTTTGTAAGTATATCCAACAGAATAATCTAATAATAATAATCTAATCGTATAATATCTAACAGAATATCAACAATTCTCGATTTAGTATCTCAGGTAGAAGGGGTTATGGGAGACTACGGAGGTGTAAACTGTTTGCGAGTTCATAGAATTTCAAAAATTCAGAGAATGAAAACGTAGCCGTCATATTATAAAGACGCAAAATAAGACTGGTACCTCCACGGTGTCACACACTTTATAACATCTCCTGGACCTGGCCTGACCTGGCCCATAAATAATATTCAAATAGCAAACGGTGATAGTTGCTGTCCTGTTTCTCTTTTTTATAACAATTTTATGTTTAAATAACTTTCATGTTAAATTAAAAGAAACAAAATATAAAAGGTACATTAAAAATAAAATATAATGGCACATGGTAAATGTAGGTTGGGTGGAACAATTAGATTATCCCGCCGTCGCCTGTCCGTACTCGTGGCTGTCAACTGTGAAGTAAACTGTGAAACTGTGAAACCATCACGTCAGCGATAAATTATAGGGTCAAACCGATTTTTTTTGAACTGGCCACTTGTAAAATTATAATAAAAAATAAATTAAAATATTGAGATTATTAGATTACACAAGACACGGACCATGAGCATGCGAAAAGGTATTTAGGTGCAATAAACGGATAAGTATTTTATCTTATCTCGTTGGTTTATTGTTTTATATTACTTACTATCGGATTATGATCTTATTATTATCTGACAGGAAATGACATCCCGACTCTCGCTCAACTGGAAGAAGAATGAGTGAAGAAGGACATAGATATTATATAGTTTTGGGATACTCCACTACACTCGCAATGGTTATTGGTACGGCCGCGGCGTACCAATCGTTAGTTATTATATTAAAACAAAAGATTATGAAATGAATATACAAGACAATCGTTGTCGTTGCATATTGAATAGAAGTAGCAGATCTTGTCGTATTATTGACTACATTTGCGCCGCATACTGAGGTGTTTCATTCCGTCTCACTATCTTACTGTCATGATCTTTCATCATTCCATAAGCGTTCATTCTTAACACTCCATCTAACAGTCCATCTCTGTGTTAAGTGACAGTGACATGTGTCACCTAGATGCTTAAGTTAGTATTAAGTATATAATAATTAAATTCAGTGTAGATTGCGCATGACACCCTGAACTAACAATAATGTATCGTAGATGTATCATAGATAATGTATGCATTCAGCCACGCACGTCTAGATTCAACTCTGTTACCACGATCGACCTGCTGCCGACGTCAGAGGCGCGATCTCTCTACAATCGCCTTCTCGCCCAATAAGCACGATCATAGCATAGAACTTTATTGGACTCCTCTTCACGAAAACAGCATAAGTTGGGGTCTGAAAATAAGTCTCGTATTATTACAAGTTCGTAAATGAAATTGAATTAAGTTTGCTATTGCATGTCCGGCAGATGAAATAATTACGCGGAAAAAACTTTTTAACGCAATTCACGCAAACTTTTTAAATCAATTTACGCAAAATTTATTTACAAGAAATGTTATTTAATACACAAATGCTTGTAATGTAAATAAAAATAATATAATTTAATTTTATAATAGTTAATAATGAAGTTACAATATCATCCATTTAGCTCAAACTTCCTCTTTCGGTGTTCACTAAATGTACTGCGATACAAGCCTAAAATTAATAACAAAGCCTTTATTCGTTCCCATTAGATATAATTAAATGCCAATGCAAATGCATTCAGCTATATTGGTCGCAAGAAAATCCGTAATATAAATAGAAGAGGAACATTATCTTTGCTTTCATTTTGATTTCTTTGCTCCGATCATCCGCTTTCAAGAACGCTACTAAGTATGCTAAGTTCCAACCATCTCACAAGTCTTTGAATCCGTTGTGTGATTATATTAGAAATACTTATTTCATTTCTAGTTTTTTTAAATAATTTTGTTCTAGTTTTCATTAAGTAATAATCATTTATTCTGTCATCAACCATAACCTAATTGATAAACTTTAATCGTAATTTTTTCTACTAGTATCTACATCACAATTCGCGGCGGAGTATTGTCACCCTTTGATACACAGCTTATAAAAATTGTCCACCACCAGGAGCGAGCCGATGGAAAGACATAAGAATAAGCCAATTTATTTGCTTAATCAATATTTTAGAGCGAGTAGTTGATGTTGTGTACTTGTACGCTCCCCGTTCAAGTATTACGTAACGCGATTCAAGGGGGCAGCGGGCTTATCGGCGGCGGCGGGTAAAACGTTAGGATACGTTACAGTGGTGGTTAAGGGGGGTCTTGAACAGCGTGTTACGTAACATTATTTTTTTTTTTAATAAAAAGAATAATCTTCCAAGTTGGTAAAATTAGGAAAAAGAGACCCTTTTTAATTTAAGTAAAAATATTAAGCTGAGTTGTGTTACGTAACGTTTTGGGAGGAAGAGGGGGGCTACACAACGTTACGGCGCGTTATATTCTGGGGGCCTCCCCCTTTAAAATTTGATTTACATAATACCTGAACGCTCCCTAAAATTTTTAAAAAGATTAAACACATTTTAAAGAAAAAGCTGGACGAGTGTATTTAATTTGATATTGGTAACTCTCAACGCCCACAGATATTCTCACAACATTTATGCACATGTGTTGCCCAACCTTTCCTTCTCCTTATGTGCACCGCACCAAACGCGAGAGCATATTATGATAACTTCGAGGCGGTATCATGTGAGCGAGTGTGAGCGAGCGGTCCAAGTAGGCTGCAATGCACCATGGCAATATCTCTTCTTTTATGGTATAGACGGGAAAACGAGCTGTCGGAGCCATTTTCACGACTACCGCCGCCCATATACGCATAGAGACTATACAGATGCGCAGCCCTCTTTTCTCCTCCCATCACGATGGACCACCGGCTACCTACGCACCGCACGAAAAGCACAGCTGTCATTTTACGCCGGTCTCGTGTAAGCGAGAGGTACCTCCTCGGTCGTGCCGGCCCAATTCAGCTGCATGCAAGCATGCAGTATGACACTATGCCTTAATAAACTATATAGTACGTATTAAGTTAGTTTTTTTATCGTGACAGAATTTCTATCTTTGAGCCTCAAAACAATATTGTGAAGAATTTTCGATTCAATTCATCTAAATACTTATATAATTTCTTTAATGAGAAACTCATAAAATATGTAGATATTATATCAAAATGGGGCGGTACGTGAACATCCGAAGTGGAAATATTGCATATTGTTTAACAACTCGTCATGTTTTACTTCAATTGTTGCAAAACATTGAATACCTTAGAACTTTCTGAAAGTATTTCGCAATCTAATGTAATGTGTTTATTGTAAGCCGATAGTGGACAGCGATAGTGTTAAATTAACAGACATTATGAAACAAGTGAACAAATTATTTTATACGTGCGTGGTGTGAATGAAATATGAGATGAAAAATCGTGTCAACGGATCAAGTAACAAGACAACGTAACGCTTTACCGCGCTCACGGGTAAGCCAGGTAAACGCTGTCCCACAGAATGCATTTTAAATACAAGCCTGTTCCTCCTGTGATAAGTGATACAAGTGCAAAATTTTAATTTTACAGGAGAGCGAAAATAAGATTTAAAAAATTCTATTTTGTGAACCAAGAAGACTAGAATCGATCAGAGTAGGTCATGTCATCAAAAACATTCTCTTTAAAAATACATTTAATGTTTGATAATTATTATAAATTTAGAGAAAATCTTGATTTTTCTTGAAAAAACTTTGTTGTATCTACTAAGAAGTTGAAATACGAGTAAAAAATATGTGCTAAATGATACAAGTGCTTTTGGACCAGTTCATAAAACCAGCACAAAATAATATAATTATGCTATTTTTTTTCCCTACTTGTATCACTTTTGACAATATTATCTTCGAAACTATGGCAAATAGAAGTACTTGAGGTGTACTAAAAAATTCGTAACTTTTGGTAATTATTTTTGTATAAAAAAACAAAAGAGGGCAAGTCGACGTACATCACTCATGACAGGAGACACAGCCTATTTCTGTTTATAGTCTTTAAGAATGCCTTAACTGTAAATATAAACTAACTTACAATAACTACCTTAAAGCTCTGCTTATTCTTGATAAGATAAATAAATCTAGGTAAATAAATAAACAAATAAATGAATAAATTTATATTTCCTTTACAAAAATGCATATTTCAAAAACTGTGGCCTGAACTCTCTTTTAAGCGCATTTAATGCTTTTTTTGCATTGTATTAGAGGGTTCAGCATGTAATACCCGTCTTATAAATATATAAATATACATAACATCACGACTTAAAAACATACCAATGTGCAAAAAACGTTCATAACTGAAGGTCTTGTTTGGGAACACGTAAAATTGATGGATCATTAACCAAGTTGTATAGGATAAGATAATGCCACCCTGCATTGCACCTCAATCAGGTAGCACGACCGGGGAGGTACCTCTCGCTTACACTATATTGGCGTATAAAAAAGTACGTTGACAATTTCTCAGCAGTCGCCAGTATGGGAAATGCAAGTAGCAGTATTTTGGCCGTCTTGTGTCATAGTACGTATTATTGCACTACGTATTACATACACAAATCAGAGATACGCAATAACAACACTAAAAAATCAAATCATTTCACATCGATCAAATTTGACAGGAACACGCAATTGGCAGATGCTTCAAATGGAAATGTTGGCTCGCTTCGGACCACAGAATCTATTACCGAGTGAAATATTAAGGTAAATAAATTGCCACAGCAGCGAGCTGTTTGTAATTGAGCATATAGCGCGCGGGTTTTTGGCAGCGCCAAAATATGCCATGTTTACGTTCCATTGCCGCCATATTTTCGTGCACTTTATTCGCCGCTTCTCGCGCAGTATTTTTCAGAGCGTTCGATATTTTTTGTATTTATTCAATGTATTCGAATTCATGTTTATATTTGTTATTTTCATTATTTTTGTCGTTAGTATTCGTACTTTATATTATATTTTAAGATGTCGTCATTACGTTCTTCGCCTTTTTTTTTACGTACGCTATCCAGGAGCCCTGGTGGATCAACAATGCCGGGCTCGGCTATTGCCCCTACCGACTTAACCCTTGCCTTCCGCTTGCCGCTATAATTAGAGAGTCCCGGATCTACAAGCAACAAGATCCCTTCAGCGACAAGCTGGCCTCGGTGAAGAGGCCAGACTTCTCCTTAGGGACTGTCCGGCGGCCTCTGAACAGTATCCTAAACTCCTCTCTGCTATTAGTCTGGGTTCTAACCTCCAGCCCGTCCGGTATGGTAGGGGATCATAGAGGCACGCAAAAGTAAAAAAATAAACCGATTTAATAAAATTTGCATGTTGTTTTAATCAGCATAAAAGAATATCTAAGAAGCGTTCGGCGAACCCCAATCACTTTATTCCGGACCACACCCGAGCATAAAATCTTCACTTCACAAAACTGCTCTCAAATAAACGTAGCATAACATGCTTTCAAGAAAGGTTTGATCATATTTACTGCCAGTTGATACAAGGAGTTACTTTAACCTTTTTTTTACTGTTGTTATATTTTTTGTAAAAGGTGTCTCTGGCTGCAATGGCTTCATGATTAGTGTTGGTACGTTTCGATCGTATATCACAGAGTAGAGGAGGTGGCTCCTATCCTCCTTCAAGCGACTTGTAAGTATCTGGCTGACCTCTGGGATTGACTGAATGAGGTCAGCACATCATCATAACCTGATGAAATCTATATGAAAATCACAGAACCCTTCAATTTACATACAAATTATTTCGATATTGACCTCTCAACCTTACCCACTCTAATATTCATTCCATCATCTATTTTGTACATTATACCGTAGCTTTTTACATAATATTTACAATCGTATATACAATCGTATCGTTTCAGATATTTAATGCGATATCAACATAGAGTAGTTTTAATTTGTAGTTATAGCGACATCAAATTCAGTATGATTTTTAGAATTTGTACACACACAGTGCACAAAGAATCTATAAGACGCCTATCTATATATATGTATAAAACTCAAACGTGACATAGCCAGCTATCAGCGCACAGCCCAAACCACTGACGGATCAAGCTGAAATTTGGCATGCAATTAGATGTTATGACGTAGGCATCCGCTAAGAAAGGATTTTTGGAAATTCAACCCCTAAGGGGGTGAAATAGGGTGTTGAAGTTTATATGGATTTCTTAGAAATTAAACGCGGGTGAAACCGCTGGGCATAGCTAGTATAGTATAGATATATATAAACATACATAATATTATGCAGGCTTTACACTTATTCTGGTGGATGTCAATTTTTTTTTTAATTTCTACGGGTGACCAATTTATGTGTTACGTTAAAAAGGTTAGGTAATTATATTCTACAAATTGCACTGCCCTGAGTGCACCTGTGCACCTATATATACCGTAAACGTTTAGTCTAATCCAATATGTAATTTGCTGAAGAACCGACGAAAATTTCGACTTTGCCCACTATGACCTCGAGGCCTATGGACAAGATGCCTCCGTGCTCACTTACAGTCGGAGGCCTCAAGGGACCTTAAAAATTGCGCACAATAATTATCTTTCGGTCTGAGTCCTCAAGTTAACTTACAACAAGGTTACATATTGGACATTTTCAAAACAAGCTAATTCGTATAATACGAACAACGAGTAATTTTCATGACTTTAATGTTAGAGTTAGATTCGTTTTGAATAGCAGAGCCAACAGACTGAAGAAATTGATTGCAGGCACCATGAGCTATGGCTGACTGTCGACAGCGGCGTTGGACGCTGAAGGTCGTCTAATTCGTCAAAACGTGCGCAAAACTCCGATAACACTCGGGGATCACATTAAACCTTAATACATTTTCCCGGTTGAAATTATTCACCCGTGAGTGCACAATCGATTACTGAAAATGATGGATTTATTCCCAGGCTGTTACCTCATCTCGCCCAGTTTACTCTTTGAGAATATTTTCTTAAGAATTTTCTAGAGAAAACATTTTTATACTCATATTAATCCTGGCCATGAGAAAGTTCTTTTTTGTGTGATAGAGATTTCATAATTTAACAACCAACGTAAAAAGATAGATGTTATCATCTAGATAATCTTCGATATCTAGATAATCTAGGTATTGACAATATTTCATACTTGTTAGATTATTTAATAATACTAGCTGCGCCCCGCGGTTTCACCTGCGTAACTTTCGATCCCGTGGAAATATCGGGATGAAAAATAGATGTTGGCCGATTCTCAGACCTACTCAATATGCTCACAAAATTTCATGAGAATCGGTCAAGCCGTTTCGGAGGAGTATGACAACGAAAATTGTGACACCAGAATTTTATATATTAGATTTAATATTTTTGTTATTTAGATTTTTCAACAGAAAAGTGATAGTGTTGTGAACCTACAAATTTGAGGTTTAGGCTCAAACTCATGTTTTATTTAAAAACATAACCATTTCAAGTGAAAAATGTACGCCTGAGCCCAAAATAAAAAAGGCCCCCCTCATGTTTCAATACACCATAATTCCATTCAAATATAAGCGGCTTACTGTTTGTATGAAACATATTGTGTCACATTATTGTGTTCATTGTAGATTCTCAGTTAAATAGCTGGTAATCGCGTCGTAATTACAATAATCAAAGTAACTAGTGGGTCCTCAGTGAAGCCAGCGCGTTTAGTCAATAGATTTTTAATTTAGTAATTTTGAAGTCTATAAAACCTTTTTTAAATAAAAGAATAAAATAGTCTGGTATAAATTATACGTAGACAAAAGAAAAATAAGAGTTTTTTCGATAACAATTAAAATTATTTTTTTACCCGATTGCAAAGGAAGTTTTATCTTTTCACTCTTTTTTTTTATTCATTTAAAGTCAGATAAACATCTAAAGGTCATTAGCGACTACTACTGTTTTCACTCTTATCTTGTATGTTACCCCATATCACCTGAACTGAGATGGATAGATCTTGGCTACCCAAGTGTTCTTAAAAAAGTTTTAAAAAAATGGCGGCGAAGCAATTTTGTATTAATTTATTTTAACTTCTTATACATTTTCAAAGTAGCAGAAAAATAAATTTTCTGCTCATTTACGGCTGAAATTCACATCAATTCATAAGATTTTTGCGTGATGTAGGTACACACATGCAAAATGCTTGCTTCTACCTAGCTAGCTACACAGGGTTATTTTTTGGTCACCGGCCAAATTTTCAGGTTTGGTTCAGAATCAATAATACATTCTATTTATGAAATAAAAAAATATTAAAAAACTAATTAGATACAATGACTTTGTCCCATGTTGTGAAACATATTTCTTGGTCCCCATGTGCATCAGACTCGCGACTCATGGCAGGCCGACGTCACTGACCTTGAAGTCGATACATTTCGTGTAAGAACAACAATTCGATGTATTTTTAAGTACAATTTCAAACCAATTTTTATTAAATAAAATATTACAATTAGACGATAAAATTTAAAACACACTCTTGTAATGATGTTTACTTCCTTTTATTTTAAAATTTGGCCAGTGGCCAAAAAATAAGCCTGTATACATGTATGCATACCGATTCTAAAGAAAAAAATATCATAAATTAAATTATTATTATTGTGAATTACTTTACTTTTATACGTATGTACTTATGTACTTTCAATTACTTGTTATCGCTCCCTCAAAGTGTCCTATACCTACTTTTTGGTTTTTAGTAGGTACGTAGTAAGTGCTGATCTTGTACAGTTTCATGTATATACAGATATGTAAGTCATCTATGTATAGATAAGGTATTATGATAGATGGTAGACTGTAGAAGGTATTATGATACATGTTTGAACTAGCTGTAACACGTTGGGAAAATAGGCTTCTACGTTACTGCCTAGGCTGAGCAACAATTTCCTGATAGGCTCTGAAATGACATCGGCGGTCCCTGGGGTACACCATGTTCCTAACAGGCGTTCGCTTTTATAAATATTCAAGCCAAAAGCCCCTATCTATCTATTTTGACGCGACTGCCTGAAATAGTGTTTTGCTTTAGGGTTTTCACGTACACATTTACTACCATAACGTTTAATTAAAAATATTCGAAATATTTTTTTATTATTTATCAAAAATAAGAAATTCTGGCGACTTTAGTACATAAGTTCAACATATAAATTGTTTTTGTCGAAGCGAATGTAATATTTACATGTACATTCAATATGTAAGGAGTACGACGAGTACGCATGGTGCAGAATTAGAATAAACTTGATAAATTTATATAAAATATTAATGCGAGATCATCATGAGGGCACTGAGGATCTAGAGTAGCGATCTTAGTGATGACAAAGTGTTAATCGAGCATAACCCAGCTAAGATGATCTCCATTCAGCAGACTAGACGGTTCAGATTTGATGTAAAGCAGATAATAATTGGTCTACTAGTGAAGCAATTAAGTCTGCTGATACACGTCAATGCAGTATTGACAATGTCGACTTTGGAGATGGTTTTAATCCATGGTTTTAGTTAATATTTGTTGTGTCAGCGCCATAAGTCCGTCGAAAGTCGAGCGTCTCCGAACGTAAACATGGCCGTCGATAGCCGGTTATCGTCCGCCGCAAGTGTGTACGAAGTGCTTAATGCAGTTTGTGTAGAGGATCAATTTCCTTGGTATCGACCGGATTTGTAAACTCGAGCTGGCTTTATCAAGAGGACCCCATAGGTGCGCTTTATTAACGCTTATATTTTGTCTGTGTTTTTGTTTGGGTTCATTTATTTTTATAAAATTCCTAATACTAGTCTACTTCTCGTAGCATAATAATGTTACGAGAAGTAGACTAGTACTTGGAATTTTGAATTTATATTGAGTCAGATTGAAGTTATTATAAAATCAAAATTAAAATCAAAATATTTTTATTCAAAATAGAATTTGAAAAATTGCTTTTTGAACGTCAAAAATTTTCATCTACCACCGGTTCAACCCTAGCCCTGATATTTCATCTGATTCGAAAATATCGGTAATTTAACGTTAACATAATATTTTAAACCTCAGCACCGTTTCCAACTTGGTAAAAAACAGACAGAAAAATCGAAGTAAGAATTTATTAGCACAAAGAATTAAAAAAGGAATAAGTACACTCCGTTTTAATTCTTTGTGATTAGGGCTACGTGAGTGTTGGTCTGGGCTGGAAATTAAATATATCATTGTAATTTATTCACATTGATTTCAGCGAATAAATATTATTTTCAATTTAAGCAACACTAGCAATGGAGTTTTAAAACATAAGGACGTTTAATTGATACAACTAAAGACCATCAGCCATCTTAATATTTACAAAATATATTTTTAAACAATTCTTGTCTATACATATATTTTAAAACTTGAAATAGATTAAGTCCGTTTATTTTATTTTATGTTTATATTTTTGAGGTGACAACGTCATATAAATCCATTAATTCATGTACGTACGAGAAAGCATGACTCATTGTCATGTTCCTAAAACATGCAAGCAAGAACGTGGAGCGAGAAACAGACACGAGCGGCCTAAACGTTATCGCGTAAAATTTTATCGTCCGTAAACCGACTTTACAAACAACCTTTTTTTCTGTTTTTTGTATAATTGAACAAGACCACAGTTAAAATGGACGGTTCAATAACAATATATTTCACCTTTCTTTTTTACTTCATTCGTAAATATTGTTTTAAACTAACTAAATTTAATTTGCATTTTACATTAACACCTCACATCTAGTACTAATTCTGTTTACTAATGGATTTTCAGGTTTCATTCACTACTTGTTAACAGTAGTATAAAAAATTAAGTTTGAAAGTTGTATAGAGTATAGAGAATATAGACTAGTAGAGAGAATAAGTGCACTTGACCTGAGCAAATTTTAGACCTTTAGATTTTGTACGCTTTTGAAATTTCAGATTGATAAATAAAACTGAAAAATACTGTTTGACATTCGCATAATTAAGAAAAGATAATTTTCTTCTTTTCTTATAGGAATTCCACGGTCAGCGCAAACTGTTAAATTTACTTCGAGATTTTCTTATTTTAAATTTACTTCGACTGGCACTTTTAATGCCTTCGTCTTGCTCTTTTCATTTTACTAACAATCACTTTTCCCACGCGGAACTGCAGACATCGCGTCTCGGAATAAAGCCCGAAGGTATCTGAGGAAAAGATTTTATAAAATCTCGCCAGTAATTAGTCACAGTGACATATATTTTTGGATTCTATTGTTAACTAGCTTTTGCTCACAACTTTGTTTGAGGAATACCGAGCTTAGAACATCACTTCTACACACTGCTAATACTACTCATTTTACATTTACGTACGCCATCTAGGAGTCCAGGTGGCTCAACCGGGTACAGTGTTGAGCTAGCTATTGGTTTGCCACTATCAGCTAAACCCCTGCCTTCAGCCGCTATAATTGGACGATCTACAAGTAACAGGGTCCCTCCAGCGACAGGCTGGCCTCGGTAAATAGGCCAGACTTCTCCTTGGGGACTGTCCTGCCTTTAAACAGTCCCTACTTCAACATTGGAACCGTGCAATGTGGTTAGGTTCCCATCCTGACCCCTAGTCCCAGGGCTCAAACGGCGAACGCCACGCCGGTGGTCCCAATTCACACCGCGATCTGCTAATTCAGAGGGAGGGGTGGATGATCTCCCGACATGGGCTAGTCACATCCACAGGGCGACGGACCGAAGAGACCGCCACCCAAGGGCCAACCATCAAACGGCCCCAGAGGACAAGGTGGACGGCAACGACACACCGCATCTCCTCTTCCTCTGCGACCCCACCGCCAACGAATCTAACGGTGCGCCTCCGTTCGTTCGCGGAAGATAGGGTGCCCGACAACGACACACCGAGACACCTTTCCTCCCGCGACCCATCCATCGTGGATACATCCAGAGCCCGCTCGGGCCCGGTGGGAAGCCCACTCGGAGCGTCCCCTCCTAGGATCCCGCTTGGCTTGACCGTCGTGGTTCAAGCTACGGTTACTAAGCTCCCTCACCACGACAAGGTGGATATTCGTCAAGAGGGCTGATACTACTCCTGTTTGATGTGGCATGAGATGATAATCTATTTTAGCTTGATCATAATGCTATAGCAACACTACAGCTACTCTACTACACTATTAATACCAAAAAGCGTCACGATTAGCCAACTTCGCCAAAGGTTACACAGCCCCAAGGTATACACGCATAAACATAGAACATAAATGCAAAGTTAATATCTATATTTATTATTACTGTACGCAAAAATCTCAGAATAGATTTGGTCCAAATCTGGCATGTCATATTTTTAATCATTATTTTCTAACCTATATATTTTGGGATGTTTTACTCAGATAAAACCGAGGGCAGAAACTATCACGTTTCTAATATGCACAGACATAGAGCAGGTACAGTATTACAGTTGTATATCACAAGCCACACAAATAGCAAGCTGACAATGTACATAAACTCTGGTTGTAGAATGTTCTGGAAGGACATTAGGTTGAAGTCCCACTGCAGGTGTTGTCGATTCAGCTGCAGTCGCGTTTATATCAATTTGGGAATGAACCCCGGCCGGTGCGGGATGGTGTGTTTTAGGGAAGTTCGTATTGATTTGCGAACGTTGTTTATTTGTGTGGAGCAGGTGTAGCGGTGGCGGTGTGGTATCTAGAATAAAACTTTATTTAGCGGTATTTATTTATTAACTTGTGCAAATGTGGCTCAATAAAATAAAACTAATTATGATGATAATAATATATCATACTTTTTATGGTATATATGGACAAACGTGTAGTCGGAGTCATTTTCATGAATGCCAACGCCCATTTTTTATGGTATGGGGGGCACACGAGCAGTCGTAGCCATTTTCATCACCACTGACGCCCATAGACATCCATATAGAGATAAGATAATGTATGTATGTATTTTCGTGCTGTTTTGGCGGTAAGTGTAAAAAGTTTCTTAAAGAAATTGTTGTTTCCGCCACACGCGGACGTTCTCGACATACCCCGAGAGGTGGGAGACGCATGAATGCAGTCAGTCAACGGCTGGACACCGTTCGACCGGCGCGTGCACACATCATACATCTCCTGCGCAGGGAATATTTTTGTTCGTGCTTATCTATCGTAATATAAGTGCTTCTGCCCTATTGCTGTGCTAAATTTATAAACTAACAATATAAACTATATAAGTGCTTGTGCAAGTGTTCCGCTCAGATCCTTCCGCTTATCTACGTGCAGCGTGTCCGCGGGTGTAATTCAGCACAAAAGGTGAGTCCGTCAGTTTTCCCATCCCAGATCCTAAACCATCACCCCATTCCAGCCCATCGTGTCGCGTCAATTGTGTCTTCCCTAAATAGCCTGAACGGAAACAAATGCTGAAGAAAATTGACAAATACTAAGTTGGGACCAACTTGTGATACTTAAATCTGATTAGGTAGTAAGGTATATTCATATAATATCACAATTAAACTAGGTATTATTTTTTTCTTTTTCTTCTTCTATTCCAAATGATTTTGAAAACAAATTCAGTTCGTCACAGCCCGCGGTGTCACTATATTAACTTTTCAATTTACACCTCCTTTTGTAAGAGGGTCTCTATCTGCATTCTAATTATTTTAGATATTTATTAGATATTTATTTATTTTTAGATATTTTTGCGAAAATAAACAAAAAGTTTAGGTTATTGTCTACTAACAGTCCTCAAGCCAGACTCAAGATAACAAGCTGGCAGCTGTCACAAGTCATCTACGATAGTCGTTCGATCCACACTGACTAACCATAAACACACCAAACATTCACCATTCTCGTAAAAACAAATACAACAATAAATGAGTTTAAACCAAAACACAGACAAAATGAATGCTAGTTCTAGATTACAAATCCGGTCGATACCAAGGAAATTGATCCTCCCCACAAACTGCATTAACCACTTCGTACACACTTGCGGCGGACGATAACCGGCTATCGGCGGCCATGTTTACTTTCCGAGACGCTCGACTTTGGACGGACTTACGGAGCTGACACAACAAATATTAACTAAAACCATCTCCAGGGGCTAAATTGTCAACAGAACATTGAAGTGCATCATCATCAGAGTTTTGCTAGACTAATAGACCAATGCTGAGCATAGATCATTCCAGCTGGTAATTTATTTGCTAAAAATAATATGAACATAGACTATGTATATTGATCAAAATTCAAAATTCGAAATACTTCATTGCTTAATCAAGACAAGACTTACACGCTCGTGTCCGTAAAGAATTAAAACAATTCCTATTCTTTATTTTCTTTTTTAATTCTTTATAATTAAAAGAAGCGTGTATTTTTTTCAATCATTTGTGCCAAGTTTAACTTCGGTTTTTATCGCGTCCGATCTAGTGCCCAAACGGAGCAGTCCTTTAAAATATTATGTCGCCGTTCAATAACTAATCCTTTTGAATCAGGTGGAATGTAATTACTTCATTCTGACTCAACTGAAATTCAAAGGTAACAAAGTTCTAATGAAATTGACTTTAAAGATATATACTGATATGATTGATACTTTCAGCTGCATTCGATCAACATTTTTCATCCCATAATATGTTACTCTAGAACTTCGGTGCTCCCTTGAGGTCCTTGTATCACGATATTCCATTCATTTATCAAGTTTATTCCAATGTAGCACCGCGCGTACTCCCTGCAAATTGATCGAGATTTATTGTGTATTTATAGTATATTCCCTTAAATAAAAACACTGCCTTCACTTGTTCACTTAAACGTTAGGTATGATAGTAACAAATCCGTGAAAATCCAAAAACATAACACTATTTCTGGCTGTCGTCTCAAAATAGATAGAGGCTCTTGGCTGGAACATGGTGTGCCCCAGGGACCGCCGATGTCATTTCAGAGCTTATCAGGAAATTGTTGCTCAGCCTAGACGTAGTAACGCAGAAGCCTATTTCCCGACCTTCAAGCATGTATACCATATCTGCATCTACCTATAACGAAACTGTACTAGATCAAAACGAACAACTTACTGAAAAAGTAGGCACTTTGATGAAGAAAAACAGCCATTTAAAGTACGTAAATGCATACGTTTGAAAGCTTCTTGTAGTGCGGCTATCGCTCAAAAATCTTACAAACTAACGGCCAAAGTCGATTTTTGTCCCGTATTATAGAACCTGATTATGGGATGGGATTATGGGAATGATAAACACTTATGGCCTATATGAAGAAAAATAAAAAAGGAGATAATGAAACTTAGAGGATGTAATATTTTGTACTAAATTAAAGTAAATGAAAACAAAATGACTCCGTTTGGCCTCTTGCTTAGGTAGCCATTTCTAAGAACACTTGGGTAACCCAAATCTGCTCATGTCCGTTCTAGGGATATGAGGTAACAAAGAACATGAATAAAAAGAGTAAAAAACATAACACTTCTTTTACAGTCGGATAAAAATAACTTATAATTATTATGTATTAAATACTATTATTAAATGCTTTATTTTAAAGTAGATTTTATGTGAAAAATGGACGGGGTAATGTTATGGGTTACTTATCTACAATGAACACAATAATGTGACACAACATGTTTGACACAAACATCAGTAAGCCGCTTATATTTGAATGGTGGAATTATGGTGTATTGAAACATGAAAGGGGCCTTTTTTATTTTGGGCTTATCCGTACATTTTTCACGGGAAATGGTTATGTTTTTAAATATCACATGAGTTTGAGCCTAAACCCAAAATTTGTAGGTTCACAACACACAACACAATCATTTTTCTGTTGAAAAATCAAAATAAGAAAAGTATTAAATCCTAGTAATATTTTTAATGCGAAAGTTTGTATGTTTGTTTGTTTGTTTGTTACTCCTTCACGCAAAAACTGCTAAACCGATTTTCATGAAATTTGGCAGAGACATAGAGGGTAACTTGGATTAACACAGGATTAGTTTTTATCATGAAAAAATGTTTCTGTAGGATTTACGCGGGTGGAACCGCGGGGCGCAGCTTTATTCTAATAAGTATGAAACATTATCATTATCTTTAAATCGGCGATCTTTCTTGATTATAATATCTATCTGTTTACGTTGGTTGTTAAATTATGAAATTTCTGTCACACAAAGAGAGCTTTCTCATAGCTCCGATTATGCTCGCCTTTTAAAATGTTTTCTCTAAGTAATTCTTAAGAAAATATTCAAGAGTAAACTGGGCGAGATGAGGTAACAGCCTGGGAATAAATCCATCATTTTCAGTAATCGATTGTGCACTCACGGGTGAATAATTTCAACCGGGAAAATGTATTAAGGTTTAATGTGATCCTCGAGTGTTATCGGAGTTTTGCGCGAGCTTTAACGAATTAGACGACCTTATTTCTCCAACGCCGTTGTCAACAGTCCCACCCAGAGCTCCTGGCGCCTGCAGAAGTCAATTTCTTCAGTCTGTTGGCTCTGCTATTCTAGAACGATAACTCTATAGAACATTAGAGTCATTAAAACTACTCGTCTTTCATAATTATATTAACAGTAGTTTGGTCAAGTCTTGACTTTCTTAAAAATGTTGTCAAATATGTAACTTAACGACTCAAACGAAAGATAATTGTGTGTGATATTTTAAGGTGCCTTGACTGTAAGTGGCCTCGAGATCATTGTAGGCAAAGTCGAAATTTTCATCACTTCTTCGACAAATTGTTTGTGTATGACCAAATGTTTACAGAATATTACGGTGCACAGGTGCACTCAGTACTGTTAAATTTTCAGAATATTTCAACAATTCACTCATAGCCATCACCCATCAATAACCAATTTTGTTATCCACCTGAATAAGTGAGCCAGCACATATGCAATGCCTGTATACGTATGATTATGGGCGTCTGTAGCCATGGTAATGATTTTGATCTTCTTTACGAGATTTTATGATTTCAGTTTTTTGGTACTTAGTAAACGGGAACTTAATTATTCAGTGTGTTGATTTGTACTATAATTATATGAACTAATTACATAGAAAAAATATATAAGATTACTAAAAGACCTTGCAAAAAACGCTGTATTGAAATAAGTCAGGAAGAAGTCAGCGTCAGCAATAAGCGTAGATATTTCTGAGACGAAGATAACACTCATTATAAATAAAACCATCACGAACGCCGTAAAAAATGAAATTTCTTGTTGATTCATTTATTGCTATTCAACTTTTTTTAAATACACTCAACTACCAGATGGCTGTTTCAGTAAAATGGCGCTCGGATGAAATTCAGAATTAATAATGAAAATCCAAAATAGTGATAATATACAAGAATTGTTTTAATGCAGAATTTCGTTTTAACCCTCCATTCCTGTGGCCATCCAAATCTAATTACATTAAACAGTTATTTAATCAAAGTTTAAAGATTTTTTGTATCCCAAAATAAGAATGATTTGGGCACAGTAATCCGTGTTAGTCGGACCCGGGTAGTTGTGTTAAGCGGAGATGTCAATGTCTAATTAAATATTTGGTATCGGCTGTCGTTGGCGAGAAGCACCAAAAATGTCCTCTTATCAACTAGCGAGTTTGTAGAAGAAATGCCTGTCATCATTTTATACCGATGCAAGGACCATGCGCGCTGCGTTACCAAAACAAAATAAGGATCTTATCCTTAGCTATGCCCTTTTTGTCGATGTATTTTTACACAAGAAGAATGTGTAAATTATAATCGAAACAAAAAGGTTTAAATGTGTAACATACATTTTTTGCGCACTACATATGCTACAATTCACACTGAATCTTACGTTTGATGTCGCTAAAACTGCAAAATAAACTCTTTTTAAATTTTATCACGTTTAGATTAACGTATTGTTGAAATTCAGTTTTTCTGACATGCCGCATTAAAGTATCTGAAACCATTACGTTTGTAAAAATTATGTAAAAAAGTTACAGCATAATGTACAAAATAGATGATGGAATGAATATTAGAGTGGGTAAGGTTGAGACGTCAATATCGAAATAAACAATTTATATGTAAATTGAAGGGTTCTGTGATTTTCTTACAGATTCCATCACGTTTGTACAGAGTCACATACAATGTAGGTAACATTGCGTTGGAGTGTTCGTAGACATACGGTTAATCATAAAATATTATGATGTGCCGACATCATTCAGTAAATCCCAGAGGCCAGCCGAACACTGAAAAGCCGCTAGAAGGAGGATAGGAGCCATGAATCATGAAGATATTATTGAAGCCTGAGACACATTTTACCATCTTTTACAAAAAATACAATAACAGTAAAAAAGTAAAAAGTAGCTCCATGTTCAAAATAATCAAACCTATCTTGAAAGTATGTTATGGTAAGTTTATTTGAGAGCAGTTTTGTGAAGTGAAGATTTGATGTTCGGGTGTGGCCCGGAATAAAGTGATTGGGGTTGATTACAAGAATATGAAGATGGAAATATAAGTTTTAATTGAATGTAATTAGTAGAAGATAAAAGTATAAGCACATTGTTTAAAAATAAATGAGATAAATAAATAACACGCCATTTCGACTGTCTAAGTCAGTGACTCTCAACCACTGAGCCGCGGCACTTTTGTGTGCCGCCAAATTTCAAAAGTGTGCCGCCGAATTTTGCAAATATACCTATATTAATGTTAATATTATTAAATTATATCATTTAAAAAGAAAGATATTTAAAAAGTTATTATTGTAGTTTTTCGTATATTTAAAATTTTTATCATAAACTATTTATGCAGTAGGTATGTAAGTAGTAAGTAAAAAAATTTTATCTTTTTCTTTGTGTGCCGCCAAATTTTGAAATCGTTAAATATGTGCCGCAACAAAAAAAAAGGTTGAGAATCACTGGTCTAAGTCGTCATAACATAGGGGCGACTTTATGAACTATCGTTTGATTACAGCCCGTCTGTGCTTTAGAAGACATAGATGAAACACTATGGAAACAGCCGCCATAACATCCTAAGGATGTTGCTGTATTTTATGTTATACGATTTATTAAAACGCTTCATCTACACAGGCTCTTATACATAATTAACGCCACTGCACAGCTTTGACTTCGTCGCGCCGATATCGCGAATATACAATTATATTGACGCAGTGGTACAGGGCTCGGATAATCGCAGCATGTTGCGTCAGGGTCGCGGATTCGAATCCCGCCTTACTCATATATATTTGTATACATATTAAAGTGATGCATTTCTATAATAAAAATCTTAAACTTAAATTTCTTAAATTTATAAAAAAAATACCTAAATATATTTGTCTAGTGCCGTTTTCTAGTATGCATAACACAAGTTTTAATACGGTACTTTTCCACAGATATTATTATTATTATTATCGCGAATTATTCAGCTGCAATGCTACAGCCTACATAGCATTCCTCCTACATTGTGTGACATCAAGACAGCCAAACCCTTGCTACTTGCATGTATCCCAAGCTGACCACTGCACATACATTATCAACTCTATGGATATATCAACAACTTTGTGTGTTCCCAAACATGACCTCCAGTCTAGAACGTTATGTGCCCAGTGTTCTTCGCCTGGTTATGTGCCTGTTCAGCCCTTATGCAGCCGTTTTTTTCATCAGTAGGTAAAAGTATCCTTCTTTTATCCAGGTAACTGTAAGTTTCATAAATGAGGAATTTATTTATTTATTTATTTTATTTATTTATTGAAAGAAAAACCTACAGCTATAACATGACAATATTAAATTTAGTATACAAAGCAATGAGCCAAACAAAGGTTTTTACAAATAGAAACTTATAAGGAACTACAACAGAAATGAACATGGTTTACTTAGCGCTCACACAGGAATAAAATGCAAATCTTATATGCGAATCAAACATTTTTAAATCAAACAACTTTCAATAGAGATAATGATGATGGATATGTTAATTTCATATTATTCAAAATATTTCGTATTTTTACGTTACGTATTTTTTTTTATGGTATAGGGGGCAAACGAGCAGGTGGTTAGTGACTACCGTCGCCCATAGACATCCGCAAAACTAGGTGTCTTGCAGACGCGTTGCCGGTCTTTAAGGAAGAGGAATGCTCTTTTCTTGAAGATCCCAAAGTTGTATCGGATCGGAAATACCGAGGAAGGCAGCTGGTTCCATAGTGTCCACGTATATTTTTATATTTATAATACGAGTATTACGTGTTATAAGCCAAGTCTCATTTATGTAATCTGCAACGAGCAGCCTTTTTCGAGTAAGCTTATGTATATTAGTTTATATTTAAAAGCTTAGTTCATTAAGAATGTAAAGCGTTAAAGTGGACATATATACTAATATATGTCCACTTCAACGCTATACGAAAAAGAAGAAAATTCTTAAAAATGTGTAAGAATAAAAGTGTGTGCTTTAGACCACACAACTGAAGTAAAGCTTAATTATTTATTTACTATAGGTATACAAATTCATTACCGTAGTTACAATGACATAACATGTCATATGATATTTATTTTTTAAATACAAAAAAAAATCGCTTTAATCGAATTTGAATTTTGAAATTGATATACAACTTCCTTTGGCCTTTCACTATGTGTGATTTTTGTAACGCTCTCGCCAGCTGCCTCACCAAATCAAGCGCGCGTATAAAAGTTAAACTTCAAAAACATCTTAAAAATGTGTAAATAGAAGTAAATTAGTATTTAAATAGTGTGAGTCGAGTTGAAACTACCGACACGCGACTGAAGTAGACTCAGCTTGAGCGCGGTAACGCATTACGCTTGACTCGTCGCTTGCTGTAAACTAAACTTCTAAACGTGCGCTTGACGTGTTGAAATTCAAATTCATATTTTAAAAAAAAATATCACATGACATGTTATGTCATTGTAACTACGGTAATTAAAATCAATAATTAAGTTTTACTTTAGTTGTGTGGTCTAAAGCATATAATTTTCTTCGTACCGCATCAGCGTCGGGAACTATTTCTTATATTACCTAAATCATTAGTTCACTTGTCTCTTAATCTCGGTTAATTTAATATAATTGCTGTTTACTCACAATAAACACATTATACTAGATAGCGAAATACTTTCAAAAAATTATAACGTTGAAAACGTTTTGAAATAATTGAAGCAAAACATGACGAGTTGTTGAACAATATGCAATATTTCCACTTCGAATGTTCACGTGCCGCCATTTTGATATAATATCTACGTTATGAGCTTTTCAAAGCATTTGTATTTAGAAGATTTATATACCGAAACTTCTACACAATTTTTGCTTTGAAGCTCGAAGAATTTTCGCTCGAGAATTGTGTCAAAACAAAAATACTAATATAGGTACTCGTATTTAATTATATATATTATAACCTAGTAATAAAAACAATAGGTAATAATATATGTGGATGTTATCACACAACGTTAGTATAGACCCGTACTAAGTACCGTAAGGACTCGTATTACGGATACTAGACAACGGAAATATATTTAATTTAATGTTGTATAAATTTATGATCTTTTTTTATTATGGTATTTATTTATTTATTTATCAACTCACTGGCCTTTCACTAGGTTAGCCTAGCCCCGTGCTAAGTACCTACCGTAAGGACTTGTATTACTGGTACTAGACAACTGAAATACAGGTTTAAATTTTGGTCACCGGCCAAGTTTTCAGATTCGGTTCAGAATCGATAATACATTCGATTTATGAAAAAAAAAAGATTTTTTTTTGTTCTACACTAAAATGATTATCATGTAGACAACAAACTCAACACGCGGTATTCAACCGTTCGACCCCAGTAGCAATGAACTCTGTATAATATGTCCTTGAGCGTTGCCGTACGGGCCTAACATCCGTCAGCTGTTTGGGCCTTGAGGTCGATACACTTCGTGTGCGAACAACTTTCGATGTATTTTTAAGGACCATTTCAAATAGATTTTTATTTAACATAATTTTACAATTAGGCGATAAAATTCAAAACACACCAAAATTTAACCCTGTAATTATCGTAATATATTTCAGGTATATATTTAAAATTTATTATAAAAATGAATATTTATAATACATACATAGATCATCCAAGACCTAACCGGGATTCGATCCCGCGACCCCTGTCGCAACCACTGCGCCAGCACGGTCGTCTTGCAAATGTTCTGTTTTAAGGAGAAGGATTTTATTTTATAGTGTTTCTGTCAATTATTACATAGGCAAGTGAGTTGTCAGGTCTCCTTATCATAATCATTTCCCGCCGCCCATAGACATCATAAAACGGTCGTATGCTTGTAAAACTTTAATATTAGCAAGCAAGATGTAGTGGCCATTTCCGCATTTATTTGCAAAGCATTAGCCAGCACAAACTAAGAAGAACTTATTCATATTGCGAAGTGACTTGAAGTGAGGACTATGTTGTGGCATTTCATTTAGTAAATAAGGAGTTCTGTGGTGTAACGACGAAAATTGAGTAAACGGAGCAACACATCTGCAACACTTTTGGATGTACTGACGCTTATGGCAGAAAGTATTTCATTTTATAATTGTTAAAATGAGCAGCTAATAAGCCACTGCTAAACATAGGAAGGCCTGCCACTGGCATCTGACCTTTCGACTACTGTCATCATTTGGAAGGTCGTCCATAACACTACCTATGGATAGCAAAAGCCACACTACAACTAACATAGGGGTTGTTTAAGTATTACGTAAGGACTAAAAAGGTGTGGAGGGTGGGGTATTTTCTTAGCTTATATCCTTACAAGTAATATTTACACTCATTTTTGCTGACAGGGGGGGGGGG
>LUGF01021164.1:148405-170906 GCA_001625245.1 Calycopis cecrops
TGTTATGAGACGTACATATGTTAATAGGTGGCGCTGAAAAATAATTACTTTCTCAGTGACAGATTCTCCAAGGTCATTGAGCAATGTAATACCCTTAAGTACAAGAAAATCAAGAAGTCAACTATCTCTCTTTGCCTTTCTACTATAGATAGGTCATGACAATGTTATAATATTTATGTAGGTGGCACCTTTGCAGTACCAGTCTTATTTTGCATTGATTTCTATATAAATGGACGGCTACAATTCAATTCTCTCAGTTTGTTTACGTCATAATTCACACGACTTCTACCAAATAGATATTAATTAAATCTAATGAGAGGTGATATTTTGTTAGACTCTAACCAACGAATTAAAAATTATCTGTCTACACAAGAGCACCTGCCCTGACCCTCCTATTCCTAAGCTACGGAATGTCAATTCGATACGGCCAGAGAGAAACCAAGCGAAGAACCGACAGACGGCTTCACGTGCTTTCCTAGTCACACCGTAAATTAATAATACATTTTCGATTCGGATTGATACAATTTTTACTTTAAAATATCAATAAATCTGAAAATTCGAGATCTAAATCACGATCTACGGTCGGAAACAAACGCATAAAATTGCATTATGTGATCTTTGAAGTGATATATTTTAGATGAATCGTAAAATAGGTACTTACGTGTTGCCAGATCTTAATAAACTGCGGTGTGAGGGTAATACGAGAAGTTTGACTGCCATGATTATTATTTCAATTATTACTTGATAAATTATATTATAACATTAATGAATTTTTTAATGACAAATTGTAAAATTTATTAGAATTACACATACCTACTTTAATTTACTAATTTAATAATAATTATTGATTTTATATGACATTCTAATATACAGATTATTGTTATTTAGTAAGACTAATTAGATGATATGACTAATTTTGAATTGAAATATATATCATAACAATATAGTAAGCAATATGAAATTTCTTTAATTTACATTACATTTGTCATTGTAATTATTACTTGCAGTTGAAATAAATTGTTATATCGTTAAGTAGAATATTATATTGTTGTAGGATAAACTTTGGATTAAATATAGATCAATGTTAGTTATAAGACATTTGCACGCCGAAAAGGCAGAATATGTTGGAAACCACCTGATGTATGTAATACCTTATTTTGTACACATATTTATGCAAATAAAACAATTGAATTGAATTGAATTGAATTGAATGAATATACTACAGCATTAGCATATCCTCCTTCCTCCCTTCTCTCAACTTGGAGAACCTCCCTAACTATAAATCATGTCATAATATATGTTTCGAGGCTATTCTGTCCATCTTATTGTTAATTATGTGTCCGAAATACTTTTATTACTTTTCTATGAGTATAACTTCTTGAACAAATCACACAAAATACGATTAATCCAAATAAAATGTAATTTACCATGGTCAATTGGGATTAAACCATAGTTCGATTGCTTGAATACATGAAATCTAAGGCAACAAGTGAACTTCAACATATTTTGTAAGCATTAAAGATTTGCCATAATACCATATTTATAAAGTTACTCGTGAGAGCAACTAAATCGTTGTATCAATAGAGTAACTAGCTGTGCCCGCTGTTTCACCTGCCTCGTATCTTTTCCAATTCATTTTATCTAGATGCCAAGGTTATGTGATTGACTTGACGACCAGGCTCGTGCAATGGTGTGGCAGTAGTACTGGACTCGGATAAGCAGAGCATGTAGCGCCAGAGGTCGCGGGTTCGAATCCTTCATAGGTCATGGATGTTTATCTATGTAACATATGTTTTTCTGTAATATAAATCATAAATAGGTATATAAAATTTCTTAAATTTATAAAACATTAAATATTCCGATATCTAGTACCCCTATCACAAGTCCTTACGGTACTTTACGCACGCTACCCAGGAACGTGGGTGGCTCCTGGGTACAGTGTCGGGCTCGACAACTGGGTTGCCCCTACCGACCAAACCCTGCGGGTGCCTTCAGCCGCTATAATTGGAGGGCCCCGATCTAAAAGCAACAGGGCGCACTTAGCACGGAGCTAGGCTAACGTAGTGTACTAAGTCCACAGATATTATAAAAAAGGATATTATATATTATTATGTGATTCCAGATTCTAATATCTATACAAATTTTCAAATTTCAAATTCATTGAGTTGATTTTGTGTGAAAGAACAACACACGTCCATACAAAGTTTTTAATTCGTAATAAAATTTGTAGCATACCCCACTGACGCAAATGTACAAGACAGAGCATTTGCGAAAGTAAACCTAACAAGCCATCCCGATCGAACTGTTTGTACAACGTGTTCAAATAAATTAATGATATTTTTACTTCTGTCGACTTCTACGTGGACTAAATTCAGTAACGTGAACAAGCAAATATTGTTTGTAGAGAACGGTGCCGTTTAAGTGCCTTGGAATTATTTAGGCGTCTGCGTCGAATGTCAATTGAATAAATTATATCAACAAACAGAGATATAAAATTTCACAATAACGTTAAAGCCTAATATTGTTAGTAATTATTATACACTGGACTCTGTCTTACTAATATTATAAATGCGAAAGGTTGTATGTTTATTTGTTTGTTACTCCTACACTCACAAAAACTCCTGAGCCGATTTTCATAAAATTTTGCTACACATAGAGCTTAGAACTTGGATTAATACATAGGATAGTTCTTGTCCCGAAAAATGTTCAATGGGATGATATTCTATTTTCTACGGGATCGAAATTTACGCGGGTGAAACCACATTGTGCTGATAATATTCTAATAAATATTATTTTACACCGGTGAAACCGTTACTTACACGTAGAATATAATATTATAGCATTGGCCATAACATAAAATCCTAAAATAAATTAGCAAGCATTTTAGTTAGAATGATCTTTATCCAAAGGGAGCTAGGCTACTATATATTTCTATACAGTCCCTCTCGATATGTTCTTCCATTTCATTTATTCCCAGCTCGACAATACTTTTTTAGAATTGTGCTAAATTTAAACCACATTAGTTCAGTAGTTTTCACTTGAAAAAATAACAAATATATTTACATAGTTTCCCTTTTACAACATGAGCTACAAGAACATATTAAATACTGACGAGAAGGCTCTAGGTGTCAATACATTTTGGTTTACTAGATATCCAGCTACCCGTTTGACACCTTGGTGTACTAAAATACATTGTCATTCAAATAGAGATAATAGAGAAATATTTTTATATTCTTCAATGATGTTTTAATAATCTTCCTACTCTACTTTCACTGACAGATTCTTTTTTACAAATCCTTAAACACGATACATTTCTATGACTAGTTTTACTTCATAAAGTTTCATTCATTCACAAAAAGTAAAACACTTCACAAAGTCACATTTTAAACATAAAGTTCTATTTAGATATGACACCGCCACGCTACACCGGCTCCACACAAATAAACAACGTTCGCAAATCAATCCGAACTTCGCTAAAACGCACCATCCCGCACCAGCGCGGCGGGGGCTCATTTGCAAATTGATATAAACGTGACTGCAGCTGCATCAACAACACCTGCAGCGGGACTTCAACCTAATGTCCTTCCAGAACATTCTAAAAGCGAATTTTGTGTACATTGTCAGCTTGCTATCTGTGTATGCTAACATAGATGTTTGTGCATATTAAATATTATCACTGCGTAGTGGTTTCATCTGAGTAAAATTTATCCCTAGGTTTATAAGCCTTTATTTTATAAGAAAGACATACGTCGCTTACATAAGAATACAATTAAATAGTAATCTATACATTCCAACACAATCACATTTTTTTTTGCTGGTCATTAAGTATTTTCATGTTATTTCAGACCATACACCACATGACAAGCAAAATTTAAACTAAATCCGTGCTGAGATTTATGCGAGAAGGAATAACAAACATACATTCAAACTATTTGATTTATAATAAAAGAAGGATTCATGATAAATTTTTCGGCTCTATTAAGACCTCTCGTATATTCAAGTTATTATTTTCTCTGGTTTGTTGTCTATACTAACAAATATAGTTGTGCCGTTTAAGAAGTGGGGTGAAAGTTTGGTGTAGCATCTTAATTCGTCGTTCTAAATATAAGATTTAGCTTTCACACTCTACAAAATAAATTCGCTGCTTTGGAAGAATACTGTTGTAACTCAAAATGAGTGAATTTTTCAGGTTTAGCAGTTTGAAGTTATTTTCGAAAGTTATAAGTACTATCATTAGTGTGTATACTACTACTATTGAGTGTATACTACAATAACCTGTGTGGTGTAGCGGGGATGCGATTTAGCGAAATTATTTGCGAAACATGTATATATACGTATTTTGAGTGGAATGATGAAGGCGCCTGTACGATGAAGCAAGAAGGTATCCAAAGCGTGACTCACCAGATGATGGGCAGCCCACAGGTCCGATAGCTGTGCACTTCTCTGCTTTCTCTTCTCTGGTCTCTTCTGTAGGTACCTACTATCTATGGAGTCGCAGCGTAGCTTGTGATAGTCGCACAATGGACCGCCGTTCCACTCTCACTATAGTTCACACTGATACTAATACGATGGTTGAATAATAGAAAAAGCGGTATATATTATTTAAATCTATTACATAAAGCGTGTTAAAGCGATCAGCGCCATGCGGGGAGCGAGCGGGAAGAAGAACGTATAACGAACGAAAGGACGAATTGCGAATGGCGAATGACGCGATGCTGATCCTTATTCGTAAATTGAGTACATCAGCGCCATCTCTGTACAACTACCAATAAACTGGCTAAGCACAGATCAGATAACTAACTTACTTCATCATTAGCGCAAACACTGTGAGTATCCACATAATAGATAAAAAATTATAGTACTTCAAGCTATCAAAGAAAACTTCACACTGCTGTACTGAAAAATTCACTCATTTTGAGTTACAACAGTATTCTTCCAAAGCAGCATGTGTCAGCATGACATGCAGACACTTCCACATGTACAAGTAGTGCCATGAGTGTTTACTGTGACGCCGTTTGCAGTTAGCCCGCCATGACGCTTGCTGGTAGTAGTGTTACTAGAGTAGCTGCAAGCTATAGCAATGTTAATTCCAGACGATTTTGAGATAATTATTACTGGAAATGATTGTAAATAAAACCTAATCATAACAATACAGATGATAAAAAATGCATATCCGTGGTGGCCTACAATTTGAAGAAATACGTTGTAGGTGTTAGTTGGTACTGTAGTGACTACGGGCTAAGTCCTAATTTAAAATTCCTCAAATATAAAGTTGTGAGCAAAAGCTACTCAACAATAGTATCAATTGAAAATGTATGTCAGTGTGACTAATTACTGGCGAGTTTTTATAAAATCTTCTCCTCAGATACCTTCGGACTTCATCCCGGGACGCAACGTCTGCAGCTCAGCGCGGGAGGTAAAAAGTGATTGTTAGTAAAATGAAGAGAGCAAGGCGAAGGCATTAAATGTGCCAGTCGAAGAAAATTTGAAATGAGAAAATCTCGAAGTAAATTTAACAGTTTGCGGAAGGCGCTGACCGTGGAACTTCCTATAAGAAAAGAAGAAAATTATCTTTTCTCAATTATGCGAATGCCAAACTGTGTTCTTCAGATTTTTTATAATTTATTTTTTTTATTATTTTAAATAAATATAACCCAGACCAGAAACACGTATTGTTTCTGGTCTAAAATCAGCTCAGGTCGAGTGCACTTATTTCTGTTCTTACATTTAAAAGTTCTAATTTCTGGTGACAGCGAGAGAAGTTGTTAAGACCGGTGACAAATGAGACGCGAGGAAATAACTTTCAAACTTATTATTTTTGTATATGATATAGGAGGGCAAACGAGCAGTCAGAGCCATTTTCATGACTTACGACGGATGCTATGCATCCGCATAGAGGCTATACAGACGCGCTTCCCTCCTTTCTCCTCTCCCCTCCATAGGCTACCGGCTACTTACAAACGCGACAGCATAGGTGTCACTTTACGCCGGTCTCGTGCAAGCATGCAGTGTGGCACTACCTCGTACTAAACCTGTTACCAAGTAGTGAATAAAACCTACGCTCCACGAGTAAACAGGATAAGGGAAGTTCCTCTGCCATCAAGTCGCACGAGCTTCTTAAACAAAATATTTTGAAAGCAATAATATTTGAAACTATCACCTCTATGTCGTGAATTTCTGCATTAATTCCTCCTGTTTCCGGCGAAGCGAGCAAGAAGACTTCGCGTAAATCACAAACGCCAGGAAATACACATTGATAAACAATCCCCGATACACCCGCGTTATTTACCGCGGTAAATAATACTTGATTTCCGCTCGCGATATTTACATAGGCAAATGGTTATAATTTGTTATACATTGCCACAATAAACTTTTACCATGGTACATGAATATCACGGAGTTTTTATGGAATATTTTCATGCAGGCTTTCCAAGTTTCGTGCCGTGTGTAAGTAGCTGTAGTAAGCCGGTGGCCCATGTAGGAGGGAGGAAGATAAAAGCCAGCGCATTTGTATAGCCTCTGTGCGGATGTCTATGGGGGCCAAACAATCCTTACTACGATTTATTTATTATTCTAGTTAATTTTATGTTACTATCCGTTGAAAATTATTTACTTATTTAGTGGCCAAATCAACGACCAAGATAGTATAAATTATAAAACTTTCCATTCATATTTTAGTAGTATTAAAACTTTCCATTCGTACTTTGGCGAGCTTACTACTACTACAGGTTTAATAGATTATTTGTTTCTGTAAGTTACAATAAAATATACTTTCCTGGAGGGTATTCAAATGTTTGAAATCGAATTTTTCAAAGGTAGTGGTCGCCGGCACCGCGCCAAGGTCAGGTAAACTGCCGCTCGCGCCCTTAGCTCGCGCCAAGTCCTTATGTAATTTTTTTAGTTTATATATAACTATATTTTATTTATATACATATTATATTATTATTATTACTTCTTAAATCGAATGTATTATTATCGATTATGAACCGAATCTGAAAATTTAGCCGGTCTTCAATAAAAAAAAAACCCTGTAAAAAATATATTGAATAAACACGATAGTTTCGATGAGGATGCACTGATTTCTTTAAATAGTTTCTTCTAATAATGACGACGCGTTTTGCCAACTGATTTGTAACACATTAATAAGCCAATTATATTTAAATGGATTTATAGTCTCTTGAAACTTGAAAGGGACTTTTCTTTATTTTAGGCTTATTCGAACTTTTTTCACGGGACGTAGTTAAATTTTTGAAATTACATGATCCTTTAACACCAAATTTGTGGGTTCACAACACAATCATGTTTTCATAGTTATCTGGTGAAAATCTAAACAAAAAAGTATTTAATATTCTAACAAATATGAAACTTGCCAATATCTTTACATCGATGATTATCTTGATTATAATATCTATCTTATTACGTTGGTTGTTAAATTATGAAATCTCTATCACACAAAAAAGAACTTTCTCATAGCCAGGATTAATATGAGTATAAAAATGTTTTCTCTAGAAAATTCTTAAGAAAATATTCTCAAAGAGTAAACTGGGCGAGATGAGGTAACAGCCTGGGAATAAATCCATCATTTTCAGTAATCGATTGTGCACTCACGGGTGAATAATTTCAACCGGGAAAATGTATTAAGGTTTAATGTGATCCCCGAGTGTTATCGGAGTTTTGCGCACGTTTTGACGAACCTACGTTTAGACGACCTTCTGTGTCCAACGCCTTTATCCACAGTCAGTCAGAACTCATGGCGCCGCTCTGCTGTTCCTTTGTTATATCAAGGCTATAGAACGTAAACGTCGCTAAAATAACATGTCAATAATATATTACACAAGCAGCTTCGTCGAGTCTTGACTAGAAGAAGTTACCTTGTTGTAAGTTAACTTAAGTTAACCGTTAGAGAATTAAATAAAAGTAAAATTGCAAGGCGCCCAAGAGCCCTCCGACTGTATCTGAGTGATCATAGAGGCTTGTTCACTTCCTGGCCTCGAGATCGTAGCGGGAGAGGTCGTAATTTTCGTCGGTCGACAAGACTTAAATGTTTATGGACTATTAGGGCGCACAGGTGCACTCAGGGCAGTACAATTTCTAGGATATGGTAGCTTTTTTTACGTAATTACTGTTAAATTTCTACTCCATTGAAATCGAAAATTGTTTTTGATATCCACCTTGTGAGGCGCGTGTGTTTGAGTTCAAAAAATGAAATTTTCTTTACTTCACTTTCATTATTCAGAATGAAGGACTCTAACACTTTTTTTTACCGCAAGTTAAGAATGACAAATATAGCTTATAGTGTCGGCCACGAACGGGCAGGTATCTTACACGAGACCGGCGTAAAGTGACAGGTATGCTTTCGCGTTTCGTGCGATGTATAAGTAGCCGGTGGTCCACGGAGTTGGGTGGAGAAAGGAGAGCAACGCATCTGTGTAACCTCTATGCGGATGTCTATGGGCGTCAGTAATCATGAAAATGGCTCTGACTGCTCGTTTGCCTCTCTATACCAAAAAAAAAATACTTTTTGCATATCACGTTGTAATACTTGCCGATAGGGATGAACTGAAAGCTAAATTTACATAAGGAATATAGAAATATAGTCTAGTATCCTAGAGTTTGTAACTAGACTACTAAGCTAACTATAAAATGGCTGCTATACACAGCACCTTCCAATCATATTGTATTATAATTATAAGAACTAATTAAATAGACGAAATCTCAAAAGATTGCGAAGATCTGCAAAAAGCGCGGTAATCAAATAAGTCAGGAGGAAGTCAGATTTACAAAGAAAGTAGATATTTCTGAGAAGAAGGTTACCATCATTTTATGATCCTCACGGACACTGTGAAAAATGAAATTTCTCGATTATTAATTTATTGCAATTTTAATCTCTTCTAAATATACTCAAACACTAAGCTGCCTAGCTGACTGTTATAGTAAAAATACGCTCGGTTGAAATTCAGGACTCATAGTGAAAATCCAAAATAGTTATAGCGATGATGACATTCGTGATTTGGTTCACGTCAAATGTGTCCCATGTGAGCTAAGATATAGATTATAGGTATTTGAAATATTTACATTTTTATGTTATTCTGAATTTGAATATATTTTAGAGGCACAAAAACTACTTAAAATAAGCTTCACTTAAACATTTTTTTAGAAATTTGTATAGAAAACGTAATGGTTTGTAATGACTGGAGCGCCAAGACTACAACTGGAGTTAATAAAAAAAGTTTACTCGAAGTGTACTGTACTTTTTTTCTCGCCGAGAAATACATTTACCTACGCACTGTCACTGGACCGAGGTCCGGTGGATGTGTGTGGCACGCCTGGATAAACGAAATAACCACTAAAACCCCGCGGGCGCCATCGCCGCCTATACTGAGGTGCCCAAGATCTGTCAGCAACAGGGCACCTCGGCGACTGGTCAGTCACTCGTAAAGGACCGGACTTCACCGGAACACTGAGGCTATTCCGAGAGCATAGATCAGCCCCTTCCGATATCGGGGCCGTGCAATGAGGTCAGGTTACCATCCTAACCCCTGGCCCCAGTTATAGTGGAGACTTTGCTGCAACGGGTGGGACACCCGTCGTTCACTGTCTGATTATAATTATTTTACTGATTTTTCTTAGTTTGCACAACTATGACAACGACGACACGAGTATAATCTAACAGCCATCTTAATGTCCATTGTATTTTAGGTTTTTATTTGCCTCAGTTTCGATTCTCATATTTTTATTGTAAGTCTTATTTATATTACGATAAAGAGAATATATCATTGTTATTGTGACTCGAAAATCGTGCTCCATTTTCGACTTTTACATTACTTTTCATCTGGTGCGATAGAGACAAAACGCAAACTCATCAATCATTAAATAATAATTGATTGCTACAACGGGGCTTAATAATATTGGCCTATATAAAAAGAAATTGTTCTTCAAAAAATTAATATAATGGTCTCCGTAATCATGATGGAATATACGAAAGAAATTATTATTGAATTACTCTTTTTGATCTGTGTCGCGATGCTTCTTGCTATTGTACAATTATAACATAGAATCACTTTTTAATGGCCCCAATTTCTGTAGAAACCTTATTGCATTAAACAATTGTTCAATCAAACTTTTAAAATACTTTTTTATTAACACGGAAACAATGATTCGGTGGCGATTCGGTTTAGTCTGGTCCGGGTGGTTGTGATAAATATTTAAACCACATGTCTAATTTTAAACTTGGTAACGGCTACCTTTGGCTAGGTGTAGCAAAAATGGCCACCTATCCAACTAGAGAGGTAACAAAATAAATGCCCTTCATCATTCAATACAGAGCAAGGACCATCCTTAATATAAATCGAAACAAACATTGAGAAGTCATAAAAAGTGGGATTATAGCTATTGCACAGGATCTCATCCTCAGCTTTTTCATTGTCAATGTATTTTTACACCACGAGAATTTCATGTGGTGTGTAAGTTGTCGGTGGCACAAGGAGGTGGGAGGAGTAAGAAAGCCAGCGCATCCATATAGCCTCTATACGGCTGTCTATGATCGTCGGTAGTCATGAAAATGGATCCCACTGCTCGTTTGCAGATCATAAAAAAAGGAAAAACTATGTGCTTTAGACCACACAACTGAAGGAAAACTTAATTATTGATTCAATATACAAGTTCATTACCGGTTACAAGGACATAACATGTCATATGATATTTATTTTTTAATTACAAAATAGTTTTACTTAAATTGAATTTGAATGACAACATTGGCCTCGCCCGATGAGTAATTATTGTAACGCTCTCGCCAGCTTACTCCCCATGTCATTTTACTTCAAAAAAAAAATACAAATATATTTTATTTATTCAAACTTTTAAACTGTGTACCTATTCTAGAAGTCATACTGAGTTTTACGTTTCATATCGCTAAATCTTCAAATTAAAATTAATCTGTAAGATTTTATCATGATTACATAACGTATTGTTAATATTTATTTTTCCTCACACACCGCATTAAAATATCTGAAACTAAATATTATGTAAAAAGCTACGGTATAATGTACAAAATAGATGATTGAATGAATATTAGAGTGGGTAAGGTTGAGACGTCAATATCGAAATAAACAATTTATATGTAAATTGAAGGGTTCTGTGATTTCCTTATAGATTCCATCACGTTTATACAGAGTCACATACAATGTAGATAACATTACGTTGAAATAGCACAAATACTTACTATTTTCCTCACGTTAAAACAACAAAAGTGGTGCTCATAATTGACAAACATAGTATGAAGTACTTACGATAAAAATATAAAAAAATACGATTTTAAACATGAATTCGAATACAAAAAATGTCGACCGCACTGAAAAATACAACGCGAGGAGCGGCGAATAAAGTGCACGAAAATATGGCGGCAATGGAACGTAAACATGGCATATTTTGGCGCTGCCAAAAACCCGCGCGCTGTATGCTCAATTACAAACAGCTCGCTGCTGTGGCAATTTATTTACCTTAATATTTCACTTGGTAATAGATTCTGTGGTCCGACGCGAGCCAACATTTCCATTTGAAGCATCTGCCAATTGCGTGTTCCTGTCAAATTTGATTGATTTGAAATGTGATTTATAATATTGATTTGATTTTTTTAGTGTTATTGCGTATCTCTGGTATGTGTGTGTAACAAGTAGCGTTATAATACTTTTTTCTGTTTTGCAGGTAAATCAGGCCGGTTTATCACTTTTTTATTTTTAATATCCCCTATATTACATATATAATTTGATTTTTCTAATGTCGGTATTGCTTATCTCTGATTTGTATGTGTACATAGTGTATTGCAGATAAATCTGACCCACCGGTCCGTCGTATACGCCTATATGGATATAACCTGTGTCATTTATACTTCTTTGAACGAAAGCCATGACTGATGTGCTTTCGCATCAATCCTGGAGCACCATCAGTTCGTCAAATCTACATTGTCATCGGTATTTGTCGTCCACTGCTGGACATGGGCTTGTGTCGAAGAACCCTGGTAGTTGTCATGTCTTGAGACCTGTGATGGGTGTGACATAAGATGGCCAAATTCCTGTTACCATTGCGAGGTGCATGCGCAAGCTGGCTACTGCACAGAAATGATCGACCCCCAGACAACTGGAGAATACTCGGCGTGAGAGGGGAAAAGAGTTACGCTTGACTTGTTACTAATAAATTTAATTATGAAATGACAGAAAAATTGTTAAAGCCCTCTATAAACTCATACACTCACTCACTCTCACTATACACACAGAGAGGATCACTCATACATATGCGTTATAATTAGTTATATACCTAATTATGTAATAATGTAGTTTACCACTTCTTTGAATGTATGCGCTTTCAGTAACTTTCTATAATGAATGGAAGACCACTGTGACCTGAGACACAAGCGAAGCGAACTTAGTTCAGGCACAGAAGATAATTGTAAACTAGATATAAGTTATCACTGACTGAATAAATATATTATTAGATTATTATTATATTATTATTACATTCTTATTATATTATTATATTATTATTATTACATATTAATCGATATTTTTTCATATCCCATGCCAACTGTTTCTTAAAAATTGATATAGATATCTCCAAAAAGTTATGATAAAATGATATTATTTTAAGTCTACTAAAACTAATAAAAATGTAATATGATGACGTGTAATACTGAGTTTGTTTCGCCGGTTCTTCATGGTGAGGGTTGAACCGGTGGTAGCTATAATTGTTGACATTCAAAAAGTGGTTTGTATAATTATGTTTTCAATAAAAACATTTTCCTTACATTTTTATTTAATTTCATTGTAATAAATTATTTTATCTTATTCAAATTGTATTAGCATGAATACATAACGCTCAAGTTTTGTATCAGATTTGCAGATGCAGAGCAAAACTATGTCTAGAAGCACCGCAGGAGACATTGGTTACATATGATATAATAATGAAAAAAAAGTATGACCATTCACAGGGCTGCCTAAACATTGAAATGCATCAATATTCTAAACTCACTTCTTTTCTTCTTAAGTCTTCGGCAAAAGCCAGTATACAATACAAAGAGCTTAGTGGGTAGCTACTCAAATTACATTCAGAGAGCTCTCAGTAAGCAGGCACACTTAACATCTTATTACAATTTCAAATCGAAACAAAGCTTTTACTGTACAATCGAAGCAATCTCATGATCTATTTATCTACAAGGGATTTTCGGTCTCATGCTAAATAGAATTGCTGATAAATTAGCATGGACGCTTTTCATGTTAGATGCCTATTATTCAGGCTAGAGTGTACGTCGCCGGCAAACCATTTCATAGTAATATATATGGGCAATTATCTACTTCACGAGGAGAATGATCATAGTTCAAATACGTCAGTACGTCAACTTGCATCTTAAATTTAATTGCATGGTCGCGTAACGCTAGAGACACTCTGTTTTTGATGTGATGTGATGAATGCTGGCTGCACGCACGAACACTACAAAGGCACGATTGGTCTAAGCGTCGTTTTGATTAAAAAGTGTCATACGTAATCCGACGTTACAGACAACCTTGTTTTATTCCCTAAGAAATATTATTGGTCATACCGAATAGCATGAAGTGTGGTAGACTAAATTTTTGACGTTCAAAAAGCAATTTTTCAAATTCTATTTTGAATAAAAATATTTTGATTTTGATTTTGATTTTGATTTTCTGTTGTATATTTTCGTTCTAGTATCATGCCACATATCAGGTACTTACTATATTCTGTCCATGGAGCACGCGTGGGCTTTTCTTTTTCAAGTAGCAGTCATTGAGTCCAAAACCATGAAATTACACTGATATAAATCATACCATAGCAACAAATGACTTTAGGATGAAATTAAAAAAATCCTAAAAAAAGTTCACCTGCTGTTACTTCTATACTATGTCAGGTATGAATACCTTCCTCATGCATATGCAAGTGGTGTGATACGTTGTCCACGGCATGCACTCAAACTCACGAACAGGTGTTCACGTGAACGTAAGAACTGAGCGAGAATCACTTTACCACAATCATCGTCATTTGCTCATGTTAACAAAATAACGTATCATATTATTATTTTTTTTATAGTATAAGGGGGCAATCGAGAAATCGGAGCCATTTAAAAGACTACCGGCGCCCATAAACATCCGCATAGAGGTTATGCAGATGCGTTACCTTCCTTCCTCCTCCTACCTCCATGGACCACCGGCTACTTACACACCGAACGAATCGCAGCACAGCTGTCATTTTACACCGGTGTTATGTAAGCAAGAAGTACCTTCCTGAACGTGCCGGCCCAATTCGGCTATATGCATGCAAGTAACATGGCACTACCTTTTACTATATGTTACTATAAGTAGAATATATTTTTTATCCTAAAAGATGAGAATAACAAACTATCTTCAGTTCTCAAAGGCCTCTATTACGAGCACACTCGTCGCCTAGAAGCGTAGCTACATAATTACCATGAACTGATTCTTTGCATATTTTTTAGGGTCCCGTGATTTAAAAAAAGGAAATGAATATAGGCTTAATATAGGTAACATAGGGTTATATATATGGTTACTATACATGTTGTCCGTCTGTAGCTCAAGGCAGTCAAAACTTTCTAGAATTAAGGACTTACACAAGTGAAGAAATAAATCAGAAAATTGGTAGATGTTTGTAGTTTGTCAGACGATTGAAGCTCATGCCTCGTGCGGTTGTCTGACTTTCAGTTGGCCTGTTTTATATTATAAGGGTGCAAACGAACAGACGGGAGTCTTTTGATGCTACCTACCTATAAATGGTAATAAAATTGTTATGAAGACCAGTTTTCTTCTTTGACCTGTTTTCTTGTTTTCTTCCTCCTCCAATGGATTACCAGAAACTCACAGTGCGACAGTAAATCTTCACTTTATAGCAGTATCCACTTAGCGAGACGTACTTCCTCAGTCGTGCAGACCCAATTCGGTCCCAATCCTCTTCATGAATTTGATTAAATAATTTAAGCGTGTCACTTCCACGCAATCCTTACACGGAACCCTCGGCGCATGAGTTGGTCTCGCACTTGACAGCCCTTTTATATAAAATGTTATTCTAAACACACAAGGGTGTACAATGTATACTCAGACCAATTAATTGTTCATATTCCTTGCATCATTATAATAAATACGTGAAGCGAAAGGAAGCAATATCATCAAAGGCCAATTTTCACAAAGACAATTTCATTTACAGACACTGCAACCCTGCACTATGAAGTCAATTTAGATCAAACACAGTCACAATGAAGTCAATTTAGATCAAACACGGACACAATACGTGCTTGGCCGTCACGCCAGCTGACACTAAACGCTCTCAGCCAATTCCTGCAGCCTACGTAGGCAGGTACGGAACTTAAATTGGCTATCAATATTGATGCAGAGATTATTCTGTAACAATAGCGGCGGCTGCATGTTATCAACATTAATCTGTAGGAGTCTGTAGTCTGTAGATTTAGTAGTGCTATGCTCCATTGCTGCCGTATTGGAGATTTGGGCCGGTACGTCCGAGTAGGTACCACTTTCCGACTATACTAGCTAACGTGTTAACTGTGCTGTCCCGTTTCGTGTGGTGCATGAGTTTCATTTTGTCTTTGAGTTTACTGTGTCCCGGTGGGAAAGGAGGAAGGTGGGAAAGCAGGAAGGTGGGAAACCCATCTGTACGATCCATATGCAGGTTTGCGGCGTCATCATGTGTGCGAAAACCTCTTCCCCGCTCGTGGTTGGGGCTACATTACGGTGCAATGAAGCACGACTCTAATCATTTCAACAGAATTACTTTCCAAACTTTAAGATGAAATTAGCGACCAAAGACACGATTCAAAACTTTGTTAATATAAAGTTCTTTTAATATGATTAATTCGAGTTATCAAATTAATTTTACAAATAGAACTGTTTGTGAAATACCAGTAATTACTTAGTTACTGGACGAGTAACTACTTAGTAGTATATATTAATATATATACAAGGTTGCTGAGACCGAGAGGCATTAAATGAAACCACATATTTAGTGTATTATTTCCAGGCTCCACAATAAAAATCAGATCAATCGGAGCAATAGTTTAACCACAGGAGTTTTTTTAAGTTTTTTCTCACTTCGTACACGCTGTACGTCAGCTGATCGTCGTGCGGGGTTGTATGCGCCGGAACAAACCATGATTACATTTTTTTCGCTCTTCAACTAGTTTGAAAAAAGTATTTTCGTATACTTGTCCTAAACTTTTTTTAATAGTTTCGGATTAACTGTAGGCACTTATAGTATATGTGGTTCAATTTAACGCCTCTCGCTTTTATCAACCTTGTATATTGTAAGTTATGTATTTGTAGTTTCCGTGCAAGCACGCTCAAAGAATCTCTTGCGCTTTATTACGTTGCCACTGATAAGTATAGACACTGCATATGAGAAACTCCTGTAATAAATCTTGCTACGTACCTCTGAATAAAAATTAAACCATGTACCTCGCAAGCGAATTCGCTTGCTTTATTCATAAAGTTTTCGCAAAAAAGTGTCACAGTAAAGCGAAAAAGCGGAACGGCTAGTAAGTCAGTCAGGACACAGGACAGTAGTTGGCATCGGTTTGGACAAAAAGAAGATACTGCACTTGGACTGTGTCCAGGAAATGTCCGTAGTGGACCTTTGTTGAACTTTGTATTAATTTATATTTTAGAAAAATTTTACTAGTCGCTGCCGACAGTTCCGTTCGTCCTCCTCCATTTAATACATTTTCCAACAGTAAAAAACATGAGGGTCAAATGAGTTGAAATTCTGCTAAATAAGCCCATTTTAAAATTGTAGAATAAAAAAAACAGTGTGTGCTTTAGATCATCTATTCTGATCTCAATAAGATATCTATTTTGATCTCAAATTTAAGTTTGTTATTACCATAATATCGACAGAATAGATATTTTGGTAGAATTTACAAATATCAAATGAAAATACTGAATGAATTTTGACATTTCGGTGTTAGGTTTCATTTTCGTTGCGGAATTTCTTGATTCGGTCGCCGCGCTTAAAGCACTCAATAAAATCTATGCAATAGCTTAGTAATATTTATAAAGATGGAATGAAGTAAAGTCCCCATTTTCTGTCAGTAAAAAAAAAATTGTTATTAAAATATAACGTAATGTATTAAATTACGATTTTATTAAACTTATTATAATCACTTTACTAATAGATTTATTGAATGTTTACTACTACTACTAATTCTCAATATTTTCAGAATACTATTGAGGTTCAAACGTGAAAGATTGTTAGAGAAGAGCTATTTATAGGACAGCTGCTGCTGTGTCCTAATTTTTATTTGAAAATCATCTTTTTGTTCTCGCGCAAACATTATTACGAATGATCAAATAACAAGCGTACCTATAATTGCAAACCCGTTTAAACAACGACATCTTTATTTGACGTAGTTATTACATTTTTAAATAAATTCCATTTTCGTTTTAAATTTAAATGCACATTCGAGTAAATGCAAATTAAAAACCAATCAGCAGTACCACAATTAACTTGGGAATATTAACATGCAGCACAAATATGTACGAGAGGCTTGATAATAAAAGACAATACGAATATAAAAAAAATCGTACAGCCAAAAGCCTATCGAGAGGTCTTCACCCATTGAGGTCAACGCTTGAAATATTGACGAGTTTTCATTCCCGAACGTGAAGTGGCGCCGGTAACTGTAAAATATAAAGTTGGAGTGGTCGAGCAGGTTCCCAACCTGTGTAAGGTCGGAATTTTCATTACTTCCAAAGCGAAATTTTATTTCCATCGTAAGAAAACGTCGATACGCCTGTAAAACAACGAATTTTCAAACCTGATTCGTTTACCTTTAAAAAACACGGAGTTTTAAATAGTATATTCGGCTTTCAGCTAATCGTCTCGATTTGAAAAATTCCTCATGCCATCTCCAACTAATATTATAAATATGAATGTAAGTTTGTTTGTTTGCTTTCACGCCAAAACTACTCAACTGATCATCCTGAAATTTTGTACATATATTCCTAGAGGTATTAAAAATGGCAGAATTATTCAGACGGGTCAAAAAAATTATTGTAGCAGATTGGAATTGCATTTCTATTCAAATGTCCTGTTCATTAATATTTACTGAAGAGCTTTAACGCGAGCCAAACCGCTGGAAAAAGCTAGTTCAATATAAATAACTGTTAATATATTCATATTTTGCTTTTTTATATTGCTATATTGGTCCATGGAGGTGGGGGGACAAAGGAGGGCAGCGCATCTTTGTAGCCTACATGCAGATGTCGTGACTCTCAAATGGCTCCGACTGCTCGTTTGCCCCCAATAATATAGTTGCAATTCAGCTAACCAAAACTTAAAAGTAAGAAAAATCAGCCGACGTCCCAGGAAAGGGCTAGTTCAAATCAAACATATATCAATTTTATATTCAAATGCCAAATTAATTTCTATGTAAAGTATTCTCCCTTTAAAGCATCCCTCCCGAAACGTCCCAACTTTAAAATTTACGAAACTTTGCTTTCCCGTCAAGTTTACACCATTAGACTCTTAAGGTAATTAAAGGTATCTGAAGGAGGCACTTAATGTCATTACTCGAACTTTATTTGAGCCAGGAGCAGATTTATTGAATGAGCAGGAAGTACTATTGAAATTGAGTTTCATAAGAATTGTAAAGTAATGATATTTATAGGTACTTAGAATTCATAAATGTGTCAAATCTTCTAAATTAAATGTACGATAAATGCTACTTTTGTACGGGATTTTTAAATTCCATTAATCTTAAAGGTGCGTAAAGGTATTTTATAATAAACAGCAAGATGAGATATCACATAGTAGTATAAAAAGCCTTATTTATTTATTTATTTAATAGTTATTGTACACAGGTAACATATATTATATACATAATATTATTAAAATTGTACAAAGACACTACTTATTCCAGTAGTCCTACTACAGGAAAATATGCATTCTGAAACACAATTTTAGCGTGCACAATAAGTTCTTAATTTTACACAAATTAAAACAATATACATAAATATATACACTAAATACATACTTATATAAATATATACATCTTAATAATGATTCTATACTTACAATAGGTACTTAATAATACGATATATATTATATACTAATAAATAATAATATAGTAGTTATGATGATAGTTAAAATTATATAAATAATTCAGCATAAGGTTTCGGTCTGATTTAAATAATATTCCTTAGTTCTTTTTTACTATAATAAATAATTTGGTCGTATCATAGACCTACGTTGATCTAAACTATGGATAAAATATAAATAATAATTTGATTATATCATGAGAAAATACCATTCTATTTCTTTAAAAGTACGAATATTATATTCATCGTTTAGTCAAAAAAAAATATTTAAGCGGTACATAGACCTACGTTGATCTAAACTATGGATAAAATATAAATAATAATTTGATTATATCATGAGAAAATACCATTCTATTTCTTTAAAAGTACGAATATTATATTCATCGTTTAGTAAAAAAAAAATATTTAAGCGGTACATTCGTTTGCACAAAACCCATCCAGTTCGCCGACCGAAATAGAAATAAATAGACATTTTCCAATTTTTTACATACAACGAACTTTTACAATCCCCCAAACACGAGTGGCAGAATTGGATTGACAAAAAACCCAATCGTGGTGTACGACAAATTGGAAAAAATACTAGCCGCCAGTTGATAAACCGGGTTTTTCATGCGGCAACAGCGTGTAAGTTAATCTAAAAGCCTATGAAGAGGCAATGCCACGCATGAGCGATGCTCCGGTCGCTGCACGTTGAGATAAAGGGATTCCAGAATAATACTGCGCTGTCCAGGTGCACAGGGCAGCGAGGTACAGAGGCCGTGTACTATTATATTTATATTTGATACATAATTGCTCTATGTATAAGAGAACAATATAACTAACTAAAAATTCTCCATTTTTGGTGTTAATAATTGCCCGAATCAGTAAAGTATTTTTTTTCCGACGGCGACGTCTGTTTTTTGGTTAGCAAAGGTGAGACCGAATTTAAAATTATAGTCGTCTGTACTGTAGGAGAAAGTCGTAGCATTATTACTTTGCCGTAGCAGATAACATACGTAGACCTTCTACAAATTCATACATATTCTAACAGTAGTGGACGGTTATATTATGCTGATTTAATTTCATTTCATTTTAAAAGTCTTCAAAAAGGAAATTATTTTTACTCACTATAATGTAATATTAGTTTTAATCACATCTTAAAATTTTTGTTTTCTGGAATAAATTGAGTTTTTCCTTTTTACCGAGTGTATGTATTGAAACAACACATTGTGAGGTTAAGTACATAAAGTGAAAGAAGTTTCTCATGTTTTTAATAGTGATCTTGTGAATCTTGGCGTTCATTCCGAACAAGATACATCAGTTTTAAAATTGTGTCACACTGACAATCCGACCCGGACACGTCTAAATATAATCGATTGAAAATAATGAAACATTTTAACATCTCTGTTCCGAGAGTACTCTGTGGCATTACGGAACACTACAAGCGCAAACATGTGACTAATTTCACAAAGCATTTAAGAGATTTGCTCCGCCGAACTTTGTCCGACCCGTTATTATTTTATTGAACAATAACTTGTTGTTGAACCTGTGTGGAATTTGTATGAAGCAACGTGATTTGTTGTACTGCAAATTTAGGAAACTGGTGTTTTATGAAAGTAAGATAGTGCAACGTTGCACGCCTGCATGTAGCTGAATTGTGCTGCCACGAATGCTGTCGCATTTCGTCCGGTGCGTAAGTAGCCGGTTGCCTACGGAGGTGGAATTAGAAGGAGGACAACGCTGTATGCGGATATCTGCCGGTGTTAAAATAAAATTTGCTCTCACTACTCATTTGCCGCTCTTATACTATAAAAAACATGTTGATGAATAACTGTTACTAATATAACGTATCGCTGTCACCGAGTATCTGCTCCCACAAGCTGATCACGTACGCGTAACGGACATGACGGATTTGTACCGGGTGACAACAATAAAAAAAATGTCCGGAATGTAACAAGGCGATACGTTTTGTGGTGTAACCGTTGTTTGCTAATACAAATGGCCTTGAATTCGCACGCACTAGACTCGACTTGTACCTAATGAGAGAAGAATATTACGGAAATAATAGAACGGCAATATGGTTTTAGGCCAAAAAGTAGCACACTGACCGCGACAATGGTCTTGATAACTAAAATTAATCAAAGTATCGATAACAAAAATATAGTTTTAGGAATATTTATAGATTTAAAAAAAGCATTTGATACCGTTAGCCACAAATTACTTTTGAGGAAGCTAGAAAGCATAGGCGTTAATGGAAACGCTTTAAAAATGTTTGAATCTTATCTGACTAAAAGATATCAAGTGGTTAAAATTGGGGATTGTCAAAGTAAGGCATTACCTGTAACATGTGGCGTTCCACAAGGATCTATATTAGGGCCGTTGCTCTTCCTGATTTATATCAATAATATCCAAGAGCTTTCTTTACATGGGCATATAACTCTCTATGCTGATGACACATGTCTTTTCTATTTCGGACCATCTATACATTCTCTTATCAGTAAAGCTCAAGAAGATTTAAGTACTTTGTCTACCTGGTTTCGATGTAATCTCCTAACACTAAATACTTCAAAAACTTGCTATATAATCTTTAAAGCCAAAAATAAAGTGATATCACCACACGCACCCCTAACAATAAACAATGTACAATTAGAACAAAAACAAAATGAAAAATATCTAGGACTAAATCTAGATAATAAATTAACTTGGAATAACCAAATAGAAAAGATATGTAAAAAGTTAGCATCAATTACTGGCTCAATTCGCAACATAGCTCGATGTATTCCACGTGAACTACGTTATACCATCTATAATAGTTTAGTCAAACCGCACTTACTATATCTCATCGAAGTATGGGGAAGTGCCTCAAAAACTAAACTAGATATTCTTCAAACAGCACAAAACAAAATAATTAAAATTCTTTTCTGTTACCCCTTTAGAACATCGACATCCAAAATTTATATGGAAACCAAATTAATGAATATTCGCCAACTTTATGTATATAACATATGCATATTTATTAAAAAAATTCTCAACAGAACTATCCACAGTAGTATATGTTTCACTAAAATAAAAGACCATACTAAAAGGAGCAATCGGCGAGCTAGTTATATTGTCTTACCGAAAACTAGGACATGTTACGGCAAAAAGACCATCACATTTGAAGGAGCACAAATCTATAATAAAATACCTGCACACATAAAAGAAATACACTCATTTGACGCATTCAAGACCAAACTGGCGGAATATATAACGCAGAACTCACTGTAAAAAAAATAAAATACTCTACAAAACTTCCTTCCTCTATCAACTAAAATTTCTCTCGCGCTATCTCTCATTCAACCAATTATAGATTATGCTGACATTTGCTATCCAGACGCCACAGAGGAAATCTTCAA
>LUGF01021164.1:177867-201975 GCA_001625245.1 Calycopis cecrops
ATTTTTTTCATCATTGTAGTAGGTACATGTAGGTACATGATATAACTTAAGATTCCGCTAAGAAGGATTTTTAGAAATGCAACCCCTAAGAGGGTGAAATTGAGTGTTGAAAGTAACATGAAACTCATCTGCATTACACTTACTAAACAATCAGATATAATTCTCTGATCCAAATTAATATCAAAAAGCTGTTCTAACTCTCATAATTTTTATATTAAACAGCCAAAAGGCAGTCCACGTCAATTTGCGCCCTATGATCTCCTAATTGTGATGAATATCTCAAAAAAATCCAACGAACTGAAAAAAATGTTTCGTCTTGTTTTATTTTCTCAATTCCGATTCCATTTCAGCGAAACGTTTTTGCGAATTATATTTCACGAACTCCGATAATAATTATTTCGTCTCGAAGATGAATTGTACGCTGGTAATTTTCACAGCTGCATTAAAAGGGCAAGCGCATATTATAAATATTATATTTGTATAAAAATAAATAATTAAAAAATAGCAATAATCTTTTCAATAAATAAAACAAAAGAAGAATTTAGTGTTAGGTAGTTGCCATACTGCATGCGTACATGTATCCGAAATGGGTCAGCACCACCGGGGAGGTACTTACACGATATCGGCGTAAAGTGACCGCTGTGCTGTCGCGTTTCGTGCGGTGTGTAAGTAACCGAGGGCCCATAGAGGGAGAAGGAAGGAGGAGAACACATCTGTATTTCGTCTATGCAGATGTCTATGGTCCTGAAAATGTCTTCGACTACTACCGGCCCACATATATTTTAATGTTTGTACTCGTATAATCGTAAGAAAATAAATATCCATCGATTACAATTATACATTATTCATTGTCATTATATACTAGAAAACCCGAGCTCACTTTTTGGAAATATCTTCCCGAGAAAGTGAATAAAGCCACCAAAACCCACAGGACACACAGTGATGTATCATAATACTACTGAATAAGTAGTGTAGTTTGCTAGTGAAAGAATTTACAAGATCCGTTTTCCGAAAAATCCCTCACAAACAATGTTAGAAACTTCGTCTTTATTGGATTAGTAAAGATAATGGAAAAAAGGAGCGTGGAACTAGCGCAGTGTGCGCAGCCCTTACGGCGCAGACCGCGGGCCGTTGATGAGGGTGAAATCGAGTTATAATTAGCTGGCTACGTACTTTGAGCGCTCCGCACTTTTTAATATTATGTATAATGTGATACTCAAATGAGAATTGCCTTTTATTTTATACTTTATAGTGAAGACTTTATATTTTAATGGTGAAAGCTAAATTGGGCAGGCGCTACCGGAGCACAAACCACGCTCCCTTCCCTCGCATGTCATGATACTATCTGACTGTGATTTTCTGTCAATCATTTGGCGGGTTGGTACCATCCGCATATCGATTATGCGTATATCTAAGAGCGTTGTCTAGTACGCAAAAATTCCAAAAAAATCGATCATCCGAAAATATAGTCTTGCTTATATAGTACTGACGTAAAGTAGTCTACGCTCTCCCGTTTCGTGCATCCCGGCGAATTCGAAATAGACATCACTGAGACAGATCGAATCGGCATGTCCTCTGGTTATGTTTATATCTACGTTGACTTTTAGGCAAATAATCCCTCTGCCGGAAAAAAGATATACATGCATAAGGTTTAAACTAGATGTAAGTAGCATGTGGGCAATACGCGAGTAGCTCGGAACTCCCTGTCTTAATAATCACTTTGTACTTATCGTAAAGATGACATGTCTTTACAAAAGCCCCTGTTACTTGTTTCTCGGGCTATACTCGACGCTATTCACGCCTAATTTGCGTGTGGGTGGGGTAAAAGGAACCCTACCTGCCATACTGCTTCATGATATTTAAGACTTATGTCACCGCCTTAACCTAAAGGCAATGTGACTGTTAAATCTTAGTTACTTTTAGTTAGGCCTGTTTGTTAAATTTGCAAACATCCAGGAGCCAAACAACTCTCTAAGACGAGTGCTCCAGCTCCTAACTCCTAAACTACTAAAAGGTGCCTAACTTTATGGTCTCTCACAAATTACAAAAACAAAGCACGTTTCACGCCGGTGTCATCTGAGCCAGCATTGCCTCGGCCGTGAAAGTCCGATTCCGCTCCAATACAAGTAGTTTTGCACCTGTAAATTATATAACAATAAATAATTATAAAATTATATTTCAATTACGTAGAGAGCGTAGTGAGCTCTATTCAAACAAAACCAAGATACAAATTCAGGTTTAGCGCTTATTTCCACACCCACTTGTCATGTTTCAAACTTGTTGTGACCATTATAATTGTAATAAAATAAAAATAGTATAATCTTCTGAGATTCATTCATATTTTGCACTCCATTAGTTTGTTTGGAGGCGACTCATCAACGCCAAGGCCCCAGTAATTAAGATTGCAATTTAGAAGTTTTCTTTTTCTTTTAAAGAGGAGGAGTTTGTTTCGTCAGATAAATTTCACTGAATACGATGATATTAACAGGAATGGTTGGTTTCAATATTTAATTATATAACATAACATGAGTAGGAACTTCCTATCCCTTAGCCGGATTTTCAATTGTAGGCTAAGCCGTTATTTACACTGTAGATGGTTTCAAATATGATTTAAAATTCTATAAAATAGAAAAACTATACCTCATAAAATAAAATATCTGCTGGACTCAGCATTTGACAAAATTGGCCCAATCAGTAAGGAAGCCCTACCTGGCACGTTATTCCAACGTGAAGGTTCAAATTTCTGCTGGGTCATGGATTTATTTATGTATCTTTTATCTTTTGAATGAGAATATAATTCATGCTGTAAGTTTTCTTAAATTTATAAAATGAATACTGCACGTTACATGTCCTTAGCGTACGATATTTAGTGTGGACTATGCTAACGTGGTTTTCACCATAAATATTAATTTACTAAATAAACAATTCAAAATATTAGTAGATTTTTATGATTTAATTTTAAAAAAAAATAAGCCTTTTATGATCCGTTTTACTGGACGCCACTAATACCATCATCATTACAAGATTAAAGATATATTTCATTGTGCTATTTTTATAGGTCTCTCTTTATAGGTCACAGCCATTATTAAAAATATTCTTATATTTCAACATCTAGGAAAACCTTACTTATTATCATAATAGTCTTGTTCCACCCACTGTTATACATGAGCCTCTGTTAATAAATGCATGGGCGGCCGCCCGCTCTCTCGTGCGGATCGAAGATCGTTCTTCCAAGAACTAAGGTTTTATAACATATAAATCTTTCTTGGAACAACTCTTGATAAGAATTAATATAATATTGTCGTTCTATACATATCGGCTACGAATGCTCTTCTCCATAGGTTCGAGCTTCGCGACCATTTGCGCTGAATATATTACAGTGCACAGTGTCTGCGCAGACACAAGTGCACTCTCTATTATTGTTAATAAAAATTGAAAAATCTGAACTCCACTTTTTGGTCCAACTTTGGAATCGAACCTGCGATCTCCCAACTGGGGTTAAACATGCTTACCACGAGATAATAGATGATTAGTGTAATTATAAATATCCAGAAAACATAGCCACCCTAAAGTGTTTGCGGCGCAGACACGGCCGCTTGTTTCGCCGTAAAATGCTTTGAAATTAATTTAAAGTCGAGCCAACGAGCTGAAAAATTACACTCTTTACCTTGTTGAGCTGACTAGAGTACGTAACGCACGCACGTAAACACTTTCCGAATTTAACAAAAATTCCACGCTCAAAAATGTCGCTTCCACATTTTTTAGGAGTTACAGCGCTTAACGAGCTAAGAATTTACGCTTAAAAAGCAAAGAGATAGCGCTTCAAAAAAATTTGCAACAAACTTACACACGAAGTTTGTCTATGTTACTATGAACAAACCATGAATTTAAAGTTGAACAGAAATTAGCCAATCGTTAGTAAATATTTAAAAACACTTTTAATTTCAATTTATATGTAAAACATACAGTGTTAATAATACTCATATGACATAGTAATACATCTAATACATACCATCAATAAAGTTTCCACTAATCACAAATTATCCCGAAAAATAATATTTTTTTTTTATTTATTTATTTTATTCAAACATTACAATAATAAATCTAATATATAAAATTCTCCTGTCACAGTTTTCGTTGCCATACTCCTCCGAAACGGCTTGACCGATTCTCATGAAATTTTGTGTGCATATTGAGTAGGTCTAAGAATCGGCCAACATCTATTTTTCATCCCGATATTCCCACGGGATCGAAACTTACGCGGGTGAAACCGCGGGGCGCAGCTAGTAATAAATAAAGTTGAAATTTTATTTGTAATAAAAACTATATTGATTAATTAAATTTAAATAAAAAAAATTAAATTTAAAAATGACTGTTAATAATTGTATTCTCTGTCTACGGTTAATAACATAGAGATATAAAGAAAGAATAGAGAGGCTATTGTCAATAGGACAGCATCGTTCAAATTCGTTCTCAGCGGTTCTCAGTCTATAATTGACAAGCGTTTATGTGACATCTCTATATTTTTCCAAAATGTGTAGCTGTTCAGTGGTTGTGTGCAAAAATAGGAGTAAATTAAAGAACTACAAGAATTGTGGCATCACATTCCATCGGTATGTACTAAGAAAAATTACATTCAATGTACATATTTTCAATTAAAAACTAAAAATATTAGAACAAAAATGTCACCTTAAATTGCAAATAGATCAAACGTTTTAAACATGATACATTGCCTATAAAGTATTGATCTAATCGTGTTAAGTTCATTCTGAACACGCAATGAAAGTAGTAACGTCACAAAAATGTCGTAAAACTGCAACTCGTTTTCATTGCATAGGCGAGATAATGATGTGTTTTGTAAAATACGCGTAGATATCAATATTATCCCCTGGGCTTCAGAATCCTGCAAGCTTAGGTATATGCTTGTTTGTATTACTGAGAGCAATAATATACCGCATCTTTGGGGAGGGGGGGGGTCAATTTATACTATTAAGCCTTAAGTTTGCTTATTAAATACATAATGTTATTTAATTATTTTTTTATGGTAAGGGGGGCAAAAAAATGATTACCGACGCCCATAGACATCCGCATAGAAGTTTTACAGACGCGCTGCCCACCTTTCTCCGCCCACCTCCATGGGGCACCGGCTACATACACACTGCACGAAACGCTTGTCGCGTGCATGCATGCAGTGTGACACTACCTCTTACAAAAAACATTTAATATTACCTATATTGTTTCACGGGTTGGTGGACTTACCGCACTCGTGCTAAAAATGGTAATCGACACCTGGGAATGAAATCGCTATTATTGCACGACGAGTAGAGACTAATTGCTCTTCATGCAATAATGTCATTTCATTTTATTTATATTATATTTCATTCAACTGCCATTATATATCGTAATATACTGTTGCATATCGATAATTCGTTATCGACAGTGTCCCATCCCTAGGTATGTTTGAAGGTGTTAGTACGGTACGTTTTCTAAATGTCAAGTTTCTATGTAGTTGTAAACGTCATGACTACATCTGAACTCGTACAAATTGTGTTCGATTGCCCATCTCTTTACTTTTTACTTCTGATATCTGTGGTTAATAATGTAAGCAAAAACGCCATGTTCAACTCACAATTTTTTTAGACTTAACTGATTTTTTTTATTAAAACTTAATAAATAAGTACTTGATTTACCTATATTATGACTTATGATATAAATGAAATAAGCCGTGTCTGATTTGTAGGCCAAAACATTACATTTCCATCAATTAAGGCGTTTAATATCTACATTAAATAAAGATTAGCCTCTGCTACGAAAAATAACACATAAAATGGAGAATGAAACTAAGTTTAAAAATATACGTCCACATTATGCAAAAATGTTTTCCATAGAGCGCAGAATGTAATTATACAATTAAGTTAATATGAAGGCAGCGGAGCCAGACGTTAAACACATAATCTCTCTGTGTACGTTAGCTAAGACCGCACGAGCGCAATATCCCGGCATGGAGTTAATGAGAAAGGCTTCTACGCCATACTACTAATAGTAACAGGTAGGATCCTCCTAGGGGTTGTGTAAAACGATTGAATGTCTATAAGACCGGCCTAAGGGTTGTCGATGTTTCAAGTGTATAATATGTACATCACTGTTAATATTCTTAGCGTGTCTGTTTATATTTTCTGCGTATCTATAAAATTTTCTAGTTTATTATTAACAATTGCTCATCATAAGTGTAGATGTGTAAGTAGCCGGTGCCCCATAGAAGTGGGAGGAAAAAGGCAGCACATCTGTATAGGCTCTGTGCCAGATGTCTATGGGCGTCGTTAGTCATGAAAATGACCCTACTGCACATTTGCCCCCTACATCATAAAAAAAAAATAAAAAAATCCTAACTCATATTATGAAGGCGCAAGTGTCTTTTTGTTTGTTCCAATTGAACCTTCATAAATTTTGTCATACAAATATAAATAGATTTAATTTCGTATAAGCTCAGCCGCGAGCGGTAAGCTAGGTGTAATCAACTTGGAAACCATTATACTTATGAAAGTCATATTGAGTCACGCTTTTTCGGGCGTTTAGCGGTTAACAGGTTACCACGTCAAAAAATTGAAGACTTAGTGCAATAACTAATTTCCTTTATACTTCATAACTAACTATGTGTACCATAATCAAATCACCTGAAACTGTTTATTATTATTAGGCGCTTCGCACACTGCCACGCATCACGCTGCATGTTGCGTGTCGACGCACCTACGCGCGTTCTGCTTGAGTGCCGATCTGCATCATCTTGCGGGTTTTTTACGCACTCACGCGCGTAGTTGGGTTATGTGGTTCGCTCACGGCGGCTCTCATTTCATACAAAATCACTCGCGGCACTGGGGCACTCGGTGTGCCATACATGCACCCACGCGCGGGGGTGCATGTTCCTACGCGTGTACCTATGCGCTTGATCCGCATGAACGCCCGTGGATGCATTTTGTGTTTGTTGGATTGTGCGTGAAGTATAGAAAGTATACAAAATGAGATACTTACAAGCAACATTCGAACACGCATTCGTGCGCTACGCTGCGTGATGCGTGGCAGTGTGCCAAGCCAAGCGCTTTATATCTCTGGTTCCGCAATCACTAGTTAAAGCTACCTTTAAATTCTTCCCGTTAAATTCGTATCAAGTTTGACTATCGAAAACTCGTAAAACTTAGTAATAATTGTAATCTTTATATTTAAATAAAATAAATACTTTTACCCAATATTAACAATTCAAAAGATGTCAGCCCTAGATCAAGTACAAATAAGGGGAGTTGAAGTTAAATTGATCAATTAAAACTTGCGAGAATGCTCAAGATATCCACCGAGACTCATGAACGCCCTAACAATGCCCATTCATACTGATCTTACACTCCACATACCCCGCTATATTCTTAGATTACTATCTCTTTACAACTTCTCTATTTATACACTAACGTTGCATAATGGTGTAGGAAGCAGATCTGTGTCTTGGAGTTAGATATCTAACAGCTGAAGTGATAAAATTCCATGCAGCAAACATGCATTTTAAAGTGGCATACCTTTTATAGCATTTATATCTACACTAGCTGGTGCCTGTGATTTCGTTCGCGTAGCGTAGTAATATTATGATCAAATTGATTTGTTATTGTTTGCTTGCTGTGTGCCGAAATTCCGATTTCTAGTAGGAATGAGGTATTTTACCACAGTAAAAGTGTTATTGATTTTGACCAGGCTTAGTATCTGTGCACCATAATAAGTTTCATTCGAATCCGTCCGGTAATTTCGGATATTAACCCGGACAAACAGAGAAACGGACAACCAGACAAAAAAAAATTAAATAATGGAAAAGTGTTCTAATAATAAAAATATAAAACAGAGATATTCAATGTACAGACACGAATTTTACTGTTTTTATTATGTGTATACATTTATAGATAACACATATATTCATATTACTTTGTCATAACATAAAAAACATTCCCATAAAAGATAACGAACAGCGACGTATGTTATTCAGAACACCCTTTACTGGCATTTAAACAAAAATTGCAATAAAACAACAGTAAAAATCGACAAAATACCAGCTTATAAAGTGCAGTTAAACGGACATTTCCGACAAATGGAAATTATTTCGCGAATTGTGTACACAAAATGTATGCGCTGTTTATTTTCATGTTCTGTTTGGGCGGAACTGGGATTGCGTTTGAAATGAATTTTGGGAATGTCTCGATAATGTCTCCTGTGCCTGACTATTTCGACTGGAGGGAGAAGAACATGGTGTCACCTGTTAAGAACCAGGGGACGTGCGCTGCCTGTTGGGCTTTCGGTGCCGTTGGTAATTTATCAATATATACAATTATAAAAAAACTGTAGAAGATTTTTGTCTGTCTGTCTATTGTGCGGCTTTCACGCAATAACTACTGGAGGGATTTTGATAAAACTTTTTTGTTATATATAACAAAACAACATAATTATATTACATCTAGAGCTATTAGTATTCGGTAACATATAGGCTATAAAATGTATCAGTATATATAATGCTGCAGTCGGTATCTCGACTAGAAATACCCTATTATTGTAGGGTAATGTAACAGGTTGATAATTCTAATAATATTAGACGTTACCATGAGAACAAATTTTCCACAAACATTTTAAAATAATGACAAGACAACGCATGTCGGGTCAGCTAGTGAAATATACATATACTTTTGTGCCGGGCGTACCACATTAAGCAGGCACCGCTGGGAAAGTACTTCTTGTTTATGTTAGGTAGGTGTGAAATCTGTTGCATGGAATTCAGTTTGAAAAAATTCAGAAAATCCAACTAAAATATCGGGTAAAGAAATCATATCCTTCGATTATGATTTATGACCCGACCCGAAGAAACCCGTCTTTGCACACTTCTGGAGCAACTTGCATCGTAAACCCGCAATTTTAGTAACAACTCTAATCCGAAAATTTGTTTTATCGATAGGACAATATTCTTATTGAAGCAAACCCAAGTCTCCGTTTCTTCTTGGTGCCGTATTTCATGAGTTTCCTATCCATACCAGAGGGGACAGCATAATGAAGACTTCTCACTTGCCCCTACTTTTCTTATATAACAATTGAGCGTGCAACGGAACAACAATTAGGAACTTGAATGCAACATAAACACTTTTCTCCTTTTATCACTTCCTTGAAGCAATCTTTATATGTTACATATGTACGTAAAGTCTGAATATAATATAATGTTATTGTCATTTTGTTTTATTTTGTTGTTGTTGTCTCTGGAATTGTGCTCAAATGTTTTTCTTTCCTTCTTCCAGCAAACATTGAGAGCACAGTAAAGATATTCCTAAAGAAAGAGGTGACGTTGTCCGAGCAGTTTCTCATAGACTGCGACCCGAGCCACGTCGGCTGCGGGTCGACGTCGCTGCTGAAGACATTCGCGTAAGTTGCTGAGACCCTATTCAGACGAAGCGTTTTACGCGCGAGTCGATCGTCGTCCTGGCCCCAACAAGCGCGCCCGAGTATCTCAAGATGCTCGGGTGATAGACGCATCTGAACGCGACATATTATGTAGCTCCAGTGTCTAGGCAACGCGGCAGCGTCTTACGCGAGTTAACTTGCGCGTAAAACGCTTGATCTGAACAAGCTCTAATGGCTTACGCAGACGTGGGATTTCAGTCCGCGAACTTTTTGTCTGCTAACAACTGTATGGAGGAACGCAAACGAGGGATTAAAAGTACCGCGTACAAAAAGTCCCCCGAATAACCTAGGATATGCAGAGAGCGGACCGGACTAAAGTCCTCACGGGAGTCCCCGAAAGAAATAGAACTGTAGTGGCGAAGCAACGCACACGGAGGTCTTAAGTCCGCGTTGTGCACTCAAAAGGCACGTTCCGGGAAGCAAATGATCGCTCACATTGTGCGTTTAGTACACCGTAAATCCGCGGGGGCCTTTTTCTTCGCGGAGCGTACTTTTTTCTCCGCCGCGGACAAGAATCCCTCGTCTGCTCAGGCCATTAAGTGAAACTGTTAGCAGTTAGCAGAAAAAGACTCACGATAGAAATAGTCATGTAACTTGTAGCTTCGGGTTTTCCTTTTTTATGGCAAGTAAACGAGTAGTCAGGTCACGTGATGGTAAGTGAGCATCAAAGTTTAAGTAGGCAGTTGATTTACACAGTGATGTACCGTACATTTGATGACCCCACAGAAAACGTACGTATAACAACGGCTAAGTGCAAATAACTGACAAAGTCAACAAGAATACCAGGAACTCAAAAAAAAACGTTTGTTACGAGGCTTAATATTTCATATTTAAATTTAAGTACTTTGCTACTAAAATATACTTCAGAGATCTAAAACATGATTAACTCCTTTATCGTCAAAACAAGGTCAAAAAAATGGAAAAAGTGAATTTCTCGAAAAATGTCAGGAGTTATTGGCACTTTGCCGTCGATAATTAATAGTTTTACAGTGACGTCAATCGAGTGAATATAATAAAGTTATTTAATGATCCACAGGGCTATAGTGGGGGTTTTCGGCGGTGTACTGCGAGAGTCTGACTACTACCCCTACTCGAGTCAGGCCAGGCCATGCCGGTGGAACTGGGTCACTCCTCCCGAGCCAGTCGTGGGGTTCAGGCGCGTCAACAAAGACGAGGTCATCATGAAATGGTTTCTTTACAACGTTGCCCCACTCGCAGCCGGTAAGTGGGATATTTTTTAAAATACTTTTATTAAATAATATACTATTTCCACTTCTTATAATATGTAGAGTTTTACACACTACGTTAGTCTAGCACCGTGGTACCGTAAGGACTTATGTTACAGGTGCTAGACAAAAGGAGTATATTTTATAATAGTTTTTAAAAATTTAAGAATTTTTATATATGTAAGATTTTTTATTAAAGAACCAAATAAGCATCGATTACCTAGGCGGGACTAGAACCCGCGACCTCTGCGCAGCATGCTCCGCTTATCCGAGCTCTGTCCCACTGCACCAGCCGGACATCAAATTTAAATGATGCATTTTTAATTGGAAAATCGAGGTAGTGCCAGTGGAATTTGAAATTTTGGCACGAAGTCCTGTAATGCAATTCAGCTGCGGGTATTATTAATATGAACAATTCCTCGGATCCCCGGATCCCCGGATCCTCCACTCCCCGTGATAAATACGATAGAAGATGCACAGCTAACTGACATCTCCATGTAAGGCAAGGGTATCAGCTGGCAGGAGAGATATGGGTAAATCGAGTCGCTCTGCATTGTACACCGTCAAATGGAATGAGCTGATGTTGCGGGGTTCCGGCCCAAAGGTTAGAGCCGTACTCCGTGTGCGGTCGGACTTGTGCTTTGTAAAGTTGCAGCTGATGAACTGGTAGGACACCTTCGCCCTACCGAGCACACCTAGTTTATGAGATGCTAATTTAGCCTTCGCTTCCAAGTGACCGCGAAACTAAACGATACTCGATACGTCGACGCCCAGTACTCTAATGATAGCTGTGGCTATGAGGGAAGTAATCTGGAATCGAGGAGACATGACAATGGGTGTTTTTTTAGCGAAAAATGTTGTAGTTGAACTAGACAAAATTATGTCGGCCCCATTCCGAGACTTTGCTTGACATAGTTTAGATTTTAGACACAAGTTTGTTGCGGTACTCGTTAACTTGTTCGAAACCGACGTGAAATATTGACGCGCCCAGTGTATAGAGCGTCACCAGTGCTGTCATCTGCATAGCAATGAATGCTATCGGTTTGAAGCATGTGTCGTTGATATGCAAGAGAAACCGAGTGGGTGACAGAACAAAGCATTGTGGAACGCAAGGATTGACAGGCATGAGGTCCGAGCATGCAACTTCGACTTCTACCTTAATGCTCCGGTCTATCAAAAAGCTGGTGATTCCGTTGCAAAGTTTCACGGGAATCCCAAATACCGAAAGCTAGGAAAGAAGTGATTTGTGCCAAACCCGATCAAAGGCTTTCGCATGTCCAAAGTAACCGCCAACGCCTCTCCCTTTGATTCAACAGCTTGCGCCCATTGAAGCGTTAGGTATGTTAAGAGGTCACCAGCTGAGAGACCTTGACGGAAACCGTACTGACGATCGCTGAGCAGCTGGTGTTCCTCTATATACCGCAGGAGCTGGCTGTTGATAATTGTTTCCATGATTTTTGAAAATTTATTTTTTTGTAATTGCTATATATTACAAAACAGCAATACATTTGCAGGTATCAACGCAGCGTCTATGAAGAAATACACGGGTGGCATCGACGAACCAACGGAGGAGGCGTGCCCATCGACGGAACGCGACCACGCTGTTCTGATTGTTGGCTACAGCTCTTACGGCAAGTATCCTTCTCAGTCACTGCTCGACATTTTTTTATAGCATAAGGGACCAAACGAGCAGTCGTAGCCGTTTTAATGACGCCCATAGATATCCGCATAGAGTTTATAGATGCGTTGTCCTTCTACCTCTTCCCACCTCCATGGATCACGGGCTACTCACGCACTGCCCAATATGCGACGCCGTAGGAGGCACCTCTCCGGTCGTGCCGGCACAATTCACATACACGCATGCAGCGAGACACTACATGTTCCTAGAATGCACTGTAACGTACCTTATTTATGCTTTTTCAGTCGATAAGTCCGGAAAAGCCACGGACTACTGGATTATCAAGAACTCCTGGGGAACAGACTGGGGAGACCACGGCTTCTACTACTTAGTACGAGGGCGCAACGCGTGCGGGATAGCTGAGGATGTCTCTTTGACATACGTACAATAAAAGTAATGTGAGTATAAGGGACCAGCGCAGAACATCACAAGTGGAATAAAACTAATCAATATTTTTTGTTAATACACTTTATTTTGTAATATGAATATTTTGTAATATATAACGCTCAAATGTGCAATTGTTGTAAATTTTTTTTTCATAGTGTAAACGAGCAGTCGGAGCCGTTTTCGTGACTGCCGACACTCATGGACTCTACATAGAGATTATGATAAATGATGGGTTTTATTTTATTTCGACAATCTATACAATAATACAGCAAGACGGGGCCAACGGGCCACCGTTCAGGATTATATAAATACAAAAATAAATACCGCTTCTTTCGAGTCAGTCCTATGTGAATACAACAATCAATGATACTACTTCCATGTTTTTCTTTTTTAAGGGCTGATCAAGCTGCGCCCAATAATAAAATACTATTGAACCATGGACATCTGCAAAGACAAGTCCATAAATGCATTACCAAGTTAGAGCAATGCAATGAAATGAAAATATTTTTTATTGCGCACATCCTACTAATGTTATAAATGCGAAAGTTTGTATGTTTGTTTGTTTGTTACTCCTTCACGCAAAAACGGCTGAAATTTGGCACACACATAGAAAGTAACTTGATAATTAACACTTAGGATAGTTTTTATCCCGAAAAAATTTACCTATAGGATGCCATGGTATGATTTCCTATTTTCGCGATTTCTATATTCATCGAAATTTACGCGAGTGAAACTGTGGGGCACAGCTAGTTATAAGCATATCGGTAAGCAATAGAGTACAGATTCCAATATGAACGCACACAAGTCACAAAGCCTATATGGTTTAGAATCAATAAGTACAATCAACCTGATGAGCCTTATTTTGAATTAAAGAATACGCCTGAAGATCCACGTCATAACTTGTATCTTAGGAAATCCCATTTTATTCTTTAATAAATGCAAAGTTAGCTTCGAATGCGAACGGCTTCTTCTATATCTTTAAATATAAGTTGATTACTGCTTTTTATATATTAAAAAGACTTAATATAATATGATAATATCTGCAAAAATGAGAAGCTACGTGCCTGCAAGAACATGGATTTATCCACTGAATAGAAGGTAAATTGAAATGATGAAATTACACTACAATTTAAAATGAATCATAAGGGTGTGAACACATAGCGTACCGTACAGCGATGTATTATCATAAAACAATTATTGGTCTTTGTCTGTACAAATCTTAATATATAAAAATCTCTTGTCACGGTGTTTGTCCGCGATGGACACAGAGGCTACTAAGCCGAGTTGGGTGTTAATTGGCTAATACGAGTATAATTTGGCCCAACTTAAAACATAGACTACATAATTATATTTTATTTCAATTGCTGCGATATTTTTATGCCTATGCAAGACATGGCTCTGTCAGTTATTTCGAAATCCTCCTAATTTGACTTGATCTAGATAGTGGTATTGATGGATATCTCACCTAAATCAGGTTTGTCAAGAAATACTTACACATAATATTATACAAGGTTGATATATGCGAGAGGAATTAAATTAAACCGCATATTTAGTATATCATTTCCGGGCCACGGAGCAATAGTTTAGCCACAGGAATTTTTTAAAGTTTTTTCTCACTGCGTAGACGCTGTATCGCAGCTGATCGCCGACTATGGCCGGCCGAGGTCATTCACCCCTTGCTGGATGTAGCCGCCCGGTACAAGGAGTGTTAACAATTTTTCGCTATTTAACTTGTTTGAAAAAAGTATTTTCGTATAGTTGTCGTAACTATATATTTAATAGTGTCTGATTAACTGTTGGCAGTTATAGTATATGTGATTACATTTAATGCCTCTCGCTCTTATCAACTTTACATATACTATACATATTTGTTTATTTTATTCTCCCACAGTTGGACATAAGCTTCCCCGATCCTTCGCCACTACACTTTCTCAGCTCTCCGTCTCTATATAAAGATGAAATAATAATGAGCAATAATGGACCATGACTTATGATTAAAATAAAATCATATTCATTCTCATTTCTATTCTATTAACGCCATCTATTGTATAATACCTCATATAACTAAATCTCTTCGCTATCTGCTAATGTAAACGATCCCTTATCGCTTTTCATTAATTTAAATTACTTTTAAAACGTTCACGTATTTAAATACTCGTTAAATTTTAACATATTAATTTTTAAATTAATAGATTATCTTTAACTATGATAATACAATTTCAAAGGATGATTAACTTTCGTGCCTCGTGATAATTCGCTTTTTTGTTCATTCCTATATAAGGGATAAACGAATGCTTTACCAACAACGATGGAGGGTAGAGATATCCACCCTCCATGCCAGCAACCATGCCATCTGTCAAAAAAGATACTTTGTCATCGAAATGCATTTGTTTTACTCTTGGCATAATGCCATTTTAAAATGCTTTAAGTAAGCTAATGTTAATTAATTAAAACAAAAACATTTGAAAATACCCGTAGGGCTTTTTATTTTAAAGATGACTTCGCTTGGTCGTCGTCTTTGTTATTTTAAGTCACCTATCATATAAAACTCGTGTAGTCTAAACTATGACCCATCCAACGGTACTTCAAACGTGTAATTGCGTTTACTACTTTAACAGTCATGAGGTAATAATGAACATTGACACTTAAAAATATGACCGAAGAACAGCCCATTCGGGTTAAAACAAAAAAAATGTCGTTATGCTATTATACATTACATTCATGACATAAGAAATGAAAGAGTTTTAATAAATTCTGATGAGAAGACTTGTAAAGCCGGGTCGAAGAGATTGTCGTGCAGGAAGACATGTGACCTAACAGCAGCTATTCGTTTCAGGGGCACTCGGCGAAACATTTCAGGTAGCTGGAATGCGCGGGACGTTCTCAAATGTATTTCATATTTTATATAATGCAGCATCTCTGTGAATTATGAAAGAGATAGTGAGTGAAAAATATAAGCTTACATTTAACGAAAATACTTTATAGCATGTTAAAATATTTTAAATTTACGACACTAGCGATTCAGCGCCCGGCTTCTCTCGGGAGGAATCAATACTGTGAATACTAAGTTGTGTTAGTATGGACTATGAGGAGATTTCAAGCGCGCACTGTCCCCGTATTCAATTATTCCAATATCTTTTAAATTATTGATTTCATTAAAATTCTATTATTACCAGATTTCATTTACAATTAGTTCACAACCCAAGTGTTTTGTATCTGTCAAAAACTCTATTGTTTTAGATTTGCAATCAACCATTTTTTTGTTATGAAAATCATAACAATGATCATCGTCGAAACTCTCTTACATTCATTCTAAGCGTATTTTTTACTAATAACTATAACTCCGCAGTATGTTATTTTGATCCAGCTCGTTATGTATAAGCCTTTCAATTTATTGGAAACGCGCTGCAATGCATTTTTTACAACAAAAAATATAGCTTTTTTTATATTATAAGGGGGCAAAAAGAAGTCGGAGCCATTTTCATGACCACCGATACCCACAGACATCCGCATAGAGACTACACAGATTCACTACCCTCCTTTCACCTCCCAGATCCATGGGCCAAGGACTACTTACACACCGCACGAAACGCGACATCACAGCTGTCACTTTACGCCGGTGTCGTGTAAGCGAGAGATACCTCCCCGGTCGTACCGGCCCGATTCGGCTGCATGCAAGCCTGCAGTCTGTCACTCTCTTACAGATTTTGTTATTAATGCGTTTTATACATTCAATTGTTTTTTTATGTACTGCTTGTATAGGCCTGTGCCAAAGTCAAGCAGCATGGAGCCCGAATTTTATTCACCAGTACGCGGTGTACTACCGGAGCGCCGGATATTGCTCTATAAATATCTCCCAACGTCCATGCGGAGACAAAACGAACATCACACGCCGCCATAATTGGATTTGTTGAAAGGAGTCGACGTAAAAATGCAGCTCGCTCCTATTCACGTTCAATGTGTCATGAACTTAATGAACTCGGCGGTTTTAATGCGACCGGGGAGGTGCCTCTCGCTTATACGAGACAGGCGTAAAGTGACAGCTGTGCTGTCGCGTTTCGTGCGGTGAGTATGTAGCCGGTGACTTATGGAGGTGGGAGGAGAAAGGAGGACAGCGCATCTGTATTCCTCTATGCGGATGTCTATTGGCATCGGTAATCATAAAAATGGCTCCAAATGCTCGTTTGCCACCTAAACCATTAAAAAAGGAGATCAGCGTAGATTATTATTTTTTTATAGTTCAGTGGGGCAAACGAGCAATCGGAGCCATTTTCATGACTACGGATGCCTGTAGACATCCGTATAGAGGTTACGTAACTTACTCCGCGGTTATGCCGGCCCAAGTCAGCTACATGCTACATACAGAAACATGTTTATGTCCTTTGTTGGCCTTCCCTGGAACAGCCATTAGGGACGTCTAAGACTCCCCGGACATATCGGCGACAGGGCCCGTTAATTACCTTTTCATACGAATTTATTACCAAATAAAATTTAATTTTCATAATATCTTTTTATGGTATAGGGGGAAAACGAGCAGTCGGAGCCATTTTCATGACTACCGACGCCCATAGGCATCCGCATAGAGGTTACGCAGATGCGCCGCCCTCCTTTCCCCTCCCACCTATTTGGGCAACTACCTTTTTCTTTTCTGTACTATTGACCTTCGCCTACTTACTCTTATTGCATATCCCTCAACGAATTTACTCATAAACATATAAGAAGGGGATGATTTCAATACCCAGAAATAAATTAGTGTTCTCAACATATAACATACTAGCTCATCCGGCCAACTTTGTTCTATCATACCTATATTTGCCGTGACAGTAGCGCCATCTGTCTAAATTTGGTTGTACCAACTTAGCAACTTAGAAACCTTCGTGGTCTCAAGCACACCAACATTGCTAATGGTCATCACATGGTCAAAAGCATAGTTCACGATTCATATGTTTATCAAAAATGATGTAGAATTCTAATAGTAAAAGATTTTTTCAAATTGGCTTAGTAGTTTTGGAGCTTATTCAATAAAGAAACAATCAACTCTTTTTTATATTAATAGTATAGATCTTTCAAACAACAATGATAGACATGCGTTGACAAGGGGACATAATGTCGCAAGTTACTTTAGACGCAGGAAAAAATATATTTCCGAGATATATAATATTAGACAAGTAGACAAGACATGTCAGACGGTTGGTCGACGTAGCTATGGCGTTTCATGCCAAAGGGCTGAGAAAGCGGAAGAAAACTTGATATCCCGGAAAATCTGTTCATAACTAAGTGAGTAATATCAAACAACCTACAAGACTGAACAAAAACCAATTGTGGACACGTTTTGTAACTTCATGACAGTACATTCTTAAATTCCAGTGATTTTGGTTACATTCATTCATATAATATACCTATTTATTATACAATTTTTAAGTGAAGTTAAATAAAAATGTTTTTATTCATAATAGAATTGTAAAAGTTACTAAAGTTGACTTTATGATTTACAATTTTTATCAAACCAAAACTTTTCAGTCGTGATTAAATAGCGGCCGTGGTTGGGTCATAAATTCAGAAGGAAACATAAATCGGTAGCGCTGATGTACGCGGGGCAGCCGAGGTTTTAAGATCCAGTTATTAATAAAGAGGAGTGGGCGAGCGCCGAAATAAATAACAGAAGCCTCGCAGCGTCCCGCAGCACCCCGCAGCACTCCGGAGTACCCGGACAGTGTCCTTTATCACTCGGCCTGTTTGTATTTCTCAGCGGACTTTTTATGACGTGCCATTTATAAAAGAGCAACAAGGTTAAATGTGTTCGTGTTTTAAAAGATTTTTATTATTTTAGTCATTTATGATAATTATTATTGAAGGTATTCTATAGCCTATGATTCTTTTTACATTGACCTGCTTTCGGTGCGAATTCAATATGTATAAAATATACCGGATAATATTTTAGAATCTATTTTTAATAATACTAATAATTAATTATTTAAAAATTGATAAGAAACGATTATCTATACATATAATAAAACAGTAAAATTCGTGTCTGTACATTGAATATATTTACGAAAAATGACTGGGGGCGATGTTAATAGTACCTAATAATAATAGTATTAGAACACTTTATTTTTTTTTTTTTTTGTCTCTCTGTTTGTCCAGGCTAATCGCCGAAACTACTGGACGGATTCGAATGAAACTTTTTGGTGGTGTAAAGATACTAAGCCTGGTCAAACTCTAGAACACTTTTTACTGCGGGAAAGGTAATTACTTTACCCGAAGGATATGAAAATTTGAAAGAAGCTTTATGTGGTGTTATGATCTTATAAAAGAATCTCGAATAGCAGAATAAATATAAAGAAAAAAACGATTATTAGGCGATATGAAGTTCGCCGGGTCAGCTAGTCATTTTTATAATAATGACTATGTATGGACATACTTATACTACCCAAATTGTTTGGCTTGTTTTCTAATCATCGGGTGCCATGGCTATTCTCAAGTGACCTTGAGGGCGCTTTGTACTCAATTTTATTACGTAAGCCCCATTCCATACACACCAATAATGGAATCCTCTTAGCAAATTGCATATTGATTGTTCTTTTCAGTGCACGAAAATGTCTAAATTTAAATTAAGGAACAAGACATCGAGAACTAAGGATGTCGGCGGTTGTAACCTGAGAATGATAAATAGTATTTTTTGATCTTAAACACAACGTACAAACTAAACTAATTTAAATAGGAAATAACATTCCGTGCCATTGTTACCTCTCAATTCGTTTTCGGTTCCGAATTTGCAAAAAGTTTTGTTACACGAACTGAAAAATCGTAGTTAGTTTTAATTAATTCGGCATTGTAGGCTCCTCTGTGTAACGAGGACATAGATCAACACGAAGTCGTCTCGTTCTCCTTCGTCAATCTGATAGTTTTCAAGTCCGCCTGTCTTTAACAGGTTGTGAACAAGAGGCCATTTTGTATTTTAGCGTAACAGGAAAGTATATTTTCATGTTACAACATCAATGATACAGTAAAGTTCTCCATCTTAAGGCACTTATAACTCAACCCGACAGCTTAGGCGTCACTACATATTGTAATAACTATTCTTCAACTTCAACTTCTTCGACATCGCCGCTTTTAAAAAGAGATTGGGATCCAGTCACAGCTTATTTGAGTTATATAATACCTTCATACGCAGCCTTAATTAAAGTGATATCGGTGCGAGCTCTCGCGCCAGTGTAATAACAACTGTGAAAGTTTGCACTCGTAATTCCACCTGTCGAAGCCTAAGCGGAGTTTAATGGCTGTCGGCGTGCGGAGAGGAAACTCTAACGAATTTATAATGTTTGTTATTGAATGATAACACTTCTTCAACGAAGGAATTGTTTCACACTGGCGATTAAAGGAATCGCGTGATTATATTATATAGCAAGAGTTGTATTTATGTTCTACGCAGATTGTATGCCGAGAGTTTTATAAACTTTTTGATGCTGGCTTATTGGATTTCCGCTTAATATCGAGTAGCATTGAACCTTTTTTTTATACAAAAAAAAAATTGGCGAATCCATCGCTTTCTGTATGGAATGTATGAAAAAATTACGCTTATATCTAGAACTTTCTCTTTCAGTTAAGATAATATGATATTTCTCGATATGAAGTGATAATAGGTTATTAAGGTTATCCACGCTCGCACGCGCATATGTATATATGTATATGCTATATATGTATAAGTCATTTGATATTAAAAAAAAATGAACAAAAATCATAAGAAACAAGAAGTTATTTAACCTTGTTGCTATTTTATAAATGGCACGTCATAAAAAGTCCGCTGAGAAATACAAACAGGCCGAGTGATAAAGGACACTGTCCGGGTTCTCCGGAGAGCTGCGGGGTGCTGCGGGGTGCTGCGGGACGCTGCGAGGTTTCTGTTATTTATTTCAATGCTCGCTCTCTCCACTTTATTAATAACTGGATCTTAAAACCTCGGCTGCCTCGCGTACATCAGCGCTAGCGATTTATGTTTGCTGCTAAATTTATGATCCAACCACAGCCGCTATTTAATCACGGCTGAAAAGTTTTGGATCGATGTTATTATTTGACGCTACGTGCTAACAGAATATCTTTTTTTATAGTATAAGAAGGCAAGCGAGCAATTGGAGCTATTTTCATGATTACCGACACCCATAGACATCCTTGATGCACTGCCTCCCTTCCTCCTCCTTCCTCAATCGGCCACCGTCTATTTATACACCGCACGAAACTGTCACTTTACGCCGGTTTCGTGTAAGCGAGAGGTAACTCCCCGGTCGTGCCGACCCAATTCGGCTACATGCATGCATGCAGCGTGGCACTACCACTTGCTAATGGCACTGGTCTTCCGGCATATCAGTTTTTCGTTCGTCATATCCCGACACTTCTGTTCTTTTGTATTTCTATTAAGAACTTAATTTACTTGTAATCGCGGAATTATGTCTATTATATATGTACCTATCAAGTAATCCCAGACAGCATTGTAATAGGGCCAGCGCGACTGGATATCTCGCTCACATTATATCGTCCCAAAGTGAAGTTGGTTTTCATGAGTGTGGTCTAGAGTGAGTATCAGATGACCATTGTAGGGGCGAAAGCAAGGTCGGCAATACGACGAAAATAGCTTCGATTTCTCGATTCCCTTACTACAAAAATTATTACCATGAAAATTATTTTTTTCTTGTGCACAAGAACTGTACCTATATTTTCTGTTTGAACACCACCTACATACTTCTCTGAGCCCCTGTCAACGTACGTCTATCATGCTTGTCTGACTAGATTGAAGATGAAAGCGCCACGGCAATTTTATTTTCTAACTTTATGAGAAGGAGCATTTATACTTTCGTAATATTTTTATTTTTATTTATTCTGAATTCACAAATCACAAATAAAACAATATTAGTAATGCTATATCATTAGGTATTAAGATCGAGTAAAAAGTTGCTTAAAAATAACGTTTGATCTACGGGGGCACACCTTTAATATTTATTTTATTTATATTCAGTTATTTATTTTTAAAGAAAATATACAACTAAATATTCTGTAAAAATTTTAAGCGTCTATCTGCTACCGCTATTGATATTGAGCAAAATATATGAAAAAACATGTTTAGTGTATGGGTGTCTAATTATTATTTTATTTTTCGTATTTTTTTGTGCGGCAAAAATACACAATTTATGAAAATTTCAGCTTTTGAGCTAACACGGCTTATTATTAATAGGGTTCCGTTTTTACCTAGTAGGTACGGAACCCTATAAAATATAATCACGTTGCACTTAAACCATTTCACATGTTTCACACATCGCGGACCGCTGAAGTACGTATAAATGTATTTCTTCCGTGTGAAATTCGTGTGAATCGAAGTGAAATGCTTAAGTCTGCGGCGAACACTTCGTTTAACTTCGTCAAACTTTCTCGTGACAGACTCGGGAGTTGTGCAACAAAACTGTACATTATGGCATGCGGTCACACATGTACAACTCACAAGTTCACAGCTAAATATAAGCTGTCTGTTATAATATTTCTGTATATGTTAAGAGAGTTTGTTTTGTAAACGGGGGCTAACAATATAAGCTGTATGTTATAATATTTCTGTATATGTTAAGAGAGTTTGTTTTGTAAACGGGGGCTAACAAGTAATCGGATCCATTTTCATGACAATTTGGCTACATGCATGCACGCAGCGTCGCACTGTCTCTATCAATGTGTATGTATGTAATATAATAATAATAATATCTGTGGACATATCGCACTACGTTAGCCTATCCCCGTGCTAAGTACCGTAAGGACTTGTGTTACGGGTACTAGACAACGGAAATATTATATTTAATGTGCTTTAAATATTTAATAAAATTTATATATTTAAGATTTTTATTATAGAAATACATATAAATACATAGATAAATATTTAGATAGATAAACATTACCTAGGCGGGATTCGAACCCGCGATTATCCGAGCCCTGTACCACTGCGCCAGTCTGGTCGTTAATATTTTCTATTAAATCCATGTTCAAAAACCTGACTCTGACTGTACATATAATGTTACACGAGAATTATAATGAACAATGTTTGTTAAGATCCGGATTTGAATTTGAACATGGAGTTTGAGTTGAACGTGTTCCATATTTGACTTGTAATTCTCAATCTTACTCCACTTTTGTAAATAAGAGTTCTTAAAGCATTATTCATTTACGATACAACAGTCAAAGGATTTAACTTGAATGTTATAAAGTTCACGTCTCGCTACAAACAGATCATACAAGTTTTGTGATCACTTATGAAATATTTTTACATTAGACTTTATTGTATTTTGTTAATAATGTTCAAAAGTAGCTTACACACTTACCTACGTATCTAATGATGTTACTCGTAATAGTAATATGCAATACGGCCAATTCTAAAAAAAATTGCAGTCTAATTGACGTAAGACTAAGTATTCAATCCTATATACTAATATAGGTATACCTTTATATTAAGTATCGGTTTTCTTGAAGGGAGAACTGCATAACAAGGCGTGCCTGTCACTACGTGGTACATGCACACTAACGCAGCTCTCGGACCAAGAAAACCGATACTTTCTGAAGCGGCCCTGAAATTTGACCTAAAATCATAACATTTTCTTAAAAGTAAGATATAATATAAGAAAAACATGAACGTAAATTAGTAAACAATATTCGTCGGCTAAAAGCCGTCTATAGCTACGCGTAAAGCGCCCCATTACTTCCGGGGCGCTCTAAGGACGCTCTCCATTAGTTCATCTTCGTATTATGTTTTCTATTTGGAATTAAAATACTTTTTTCAACGTCATCAGATTACCTGATATTAAATCATTACTAACGTCCAAAATATAAACCCATCGCATATCAAAAAAATAACATGCGCAATAGTTAAACAATAGAAATTGTCCTTTAACAGGTGTCCCAAAATTAACGCAAGATTTGAATTAAACAGAAAACACAGTTTTTAGTCTTATCCTTGTTTTCTTTAATTGAATCGTAGGGTACATAGTGTAGCATTATCTATATATAAATACGTGAAGCAAAAACTTTAGGAACAATTTTACGAAAATTGTGTATACATAGGAGTATGAAATACGGCACACTTATAGTTTACACAAAACAGAAGCGCAGAACGCTAATATATTTTAATAATAATGTTTATAAAGTACTTTAATTTAATGAATAAAAGCTTACACACACTACCAGGCATTTAACACTTTGATATATAAGATACACGTAATTATTGATGAAGTTTCTGTGTCTTTTGTAAATGTTGAAAATTCTACATAAATTGTTTACCTTAGTTATAATGTCATGTTACATGATATTTAGTTTTTA
>LUGF01021164.1:210883-231942 GCA_001625245.1 Calycopis cecrops
AATGAGATATGGAGAGGCTCGAAGGGCTCCCTCTCGTATTTTCTCATTATACGAAACAATGATTTTCATTTTATTGCTGCTCGGTCAATTTCTTATTTATCAACCTACTTTTGCGTTTCTGTGGGTCTTGGCTTTATTGTTATATCCTTATGAGCCTATAAAGTATTTCGTGATTAAAAAATAGGAGAGAAATGCTTATTTATAAAAACAATAATAAGAATAAAAACGCTAGTAGTCGGAAGCCACTATCTGGACATAAAAAGACAAAGAAAGATTCCACCAAGGATTAAAGGCGTACATAGACATAAGTAATACAGTGCAGTGGTATTTTAATTAAATAAATTGTACTTAATTATTTTATATAAAATCGGATCTCAGTATTGTATCCCGTAGAGAGCACGTCGAGATTTAATGCAACTAATCAACTTCGTAGCCGGCGGCTATACCTAAGTACATACTTCGTTTCGTTATTACATTTCTTGGCCTCGTGAGTTGATTGTTGCTTGAATTCTTCAGATTCACTTATTTGTTCGCTTTTAATTTTCATTCCAATTGAAACTTATTTATTATCTTTGGGATTTGAAACTTGATGTAACAACATTGAGTCAGACAAATGATATAACTACAAATTATTTTCTCCTAGTGTCTTTTACCCGAAATCTATATTTTTGGAAATCTGTTTTATTATTTCCTGATTTGGAAGTCGACCTGAAACAACTGTCGTGAGAATTATTAGGAAGCATGCTTGATTTCAGATGTTTTGATAAAAGTTTAATCAGTATTAAGGTCAATAATCAGACGAAAACTTATATACCATTCAAAATTATTAAATACTAATTTATTTGCTAAATATACATTGGTAGATACAATATTTTAGAAACTCACAAAAACACTTACTAACGTCGCAATAACTAATAAACATTAAGATCAAATTGCACACTTCTGAAAAACTTAGGATTGGTTTGGTATTAAAGTAGATTTTTCGATCTCGTTTAACGGTTCGGAAAATCCTCTTCGCGACTGGGACAAAGGGACCAATTGACCGTGGCCCCGCTACGAACAACGCGACCCATAACTCGGTGATGGGTTCTGTAATGGAAAAGCCTCCGTCACGTGCCAGTGACTCGAGGCTACAGTACCGCTCATGTCTAGTAGTAGTTGCAGTAACATTTGGTAACTAGAAAGTTATTCTTAATCCAAAACTTTTAAACTTATAACAGATAAGATAATAAAAAATTTGAATTTAGACTGCTGATTGCCATGAAAATATTTAAAGAGTGTGAATTTTGAACAATTTGTGTAGGTACTTATATGATTATCAAGTCTTAGAAATTACTTAATTTTTTATTTCATAAAAATGAGGACAAAAATGTTTCTTCTTTTATTATTATAATTATAATAATTAGCAGTTACAGCCCTATTCAAGTAATGATAGAATTAGTGTCGCACCACCCCTGACTAGGGAGCGCTCGACGCACAATTAACAGTAGACAGGTAGGTACTTTATAAAACAGTTACGGCAGTTTACGTGAAATAGTGTGTAATTAACGCAACAAAGATAAACTTCATACTTGGCGCTTAAATTTAATGACGTCACAGTTTCGACAATTTTATTTTTGGTGTAATGCAATTGTTATCTTCTTGCAGATGCTGATACCTACTTCGTCTTAAAAACATTGTAATAAAGAATACAAGCTCGTTGGTGAAGGTTAGCTCGAGGGGAGGCAATATTTTTGTATCTTGTTAGACATCTTGTCTTGTTAGACATAACAACAGCGCTTATAATAATGAAACGTCGCGTATTATATGTTGTAATATACATTTCATCATCTTTGTTGTCAGCATCATCAACCTTTTTTTGGTGACGCAGGCGAATACTTTTAAGTACGCTACCCAGGAGCCCAGCTGTGTGTGGTGGCTCAACGGGGTACAGTGCCGGGCTCGGCAACTGCTTTGCCCTACCGACTAAACCTCTTCAGCCGCTTTGTTTGGATTGTCCCGGATCCACAAGGATCCTTCTAACTGTGGCCAGAGCAATACTCCAAAGGAGCACGCCACCATGACCGATTTCAGACCATGCGTCCGAAATCTGACCCGCCAGTTGTTCCCCTCCACACCACCATCTGCTGATTCAGAGGGACAGGTCAGATTCAGAGGCACTCCTAGCTGAGCTGCTCTTCGTCTGGCCTCTCAACCTGAGCCTGTCCGGTATGGGTAGCCCTTTCCAGCATAGCCTTGGGGGTCACAGAGACACGCAAGCCCCCCACCTCGACAAGGTGGCAGCATGTTCGGGGGGGAGCATCATAAGCCTGTATCAATCCACTCCATCGGAGTAAATGCTAGTTGCGCGGATTTTCATGCGCGTTGGTAGTTAATAAAAGGTTGCGACTTATGCGATTGAAAAAGTGTTTTTTGGTTGTGTTTCTTCTTTATACGTGTGTTAGGTTCTCTGTTGAATTTAATGTTATTTATTCTCACGTCCTTCTATTTATTTTGTATTTTCTACTACAACTACACTGTCATTTAATATTGATCATTTATATGGCAACATTAGCCCTATGTGAGGTTGTAACTAAAATCTAAAAAGCAGGGCATTCGGTTTTGAACTCTGGTTTTGAGCGGTTGTATTAAAATACTGTGTACAGCAAGAATTATCGGCCATTGTATAAGTGCCTAACTACTGTAATTACTATCGGAAGATTTTGAGAGAAAGTTTTTGGTGTTTTTCTACACGGGCTTGGCTAAACCTTCTAACTAACCTCTCTAGCACTAATGCTGACCCTCTAAAAATCTTAAGAAGTAGTCTTGGCTCTGGTTGCGTTATCGATGAACTCATCACTGGTCGCTTACCACTTAGGTGCCAGCGGATTAATAATAAACAATCGGTCATATGAGATGTAACTGCTCATATGCCAATGACGTAATAGAAAGATATGCGTACATTCCAGCAGTTCTCAAGTTGCCTCCTCAGTGACTGCTGCTGTCGCATTTCGTGTTTTGGAAATTAGGTGGCCGACTAGAGGGGAGTTAGTGAGGAGGGCAACACATGTTAACAAATATGCGCCCATCCTACTAATATTATAAAGGCGAAAGTTTGTATGTTTGTTACTCTTTCACACAAAAACTACTGAACGGATTTTTGTGAAACTTTACAGTAATATAGCTTTCATATCAGAATAACATAATAAGTTAAAATTTATAGGGATTATTGAAGTTCGAAGTCCACGCGGGCGAAGCCGCGGGCAGAAGCTAGTAAACTATAAAAATAAAGCTGTAAGTTTCATTCTATCACGCGCCCATTAGTTCCGAGCAGTCGCACAACAAAGTAAAAAGAATTTTGTATCTCAGTAGACGTCTTCATACGGAGCCTTTGATGTTTCACATAAGAACATTTACATCTACATCGATCGCGCACGCGTGTTCACACAGACGTGGGGAGCATATTGTTGTATAGTGTAGAGCGATACAGTACCGCGGGTAAATATTAAGTCCTACTTGAGGTTGTGTACGTGGTCGCTAAAGATGTTGTTAGAAGCAAACTAACTGTAGTAAGAGGTAGTGCCATGCTGCGTTCCATCCGCCGTAAGGTGATCGCTGTGCTGTTTCTTGCACATTGTAAGTAGGCGGCGGATCATTGGCAACAATATCTAGTCAGACTCCAAACTATCGGGGTAAATCTAACACATATTTTCTATAGAATGAAGGGGCAAAATAACAGTCGTAGTTTGGACCGCCGAAGCCCGTTTAAAACATCTACATTGCCAGAATTAATACAGACTCGTAATCTCCATTTCACCCTCCTGCAACAGAAACCAACCAACTGGCAAATCGTAGATAAGATGACAGCCATTATTATCATAAGTTATTGTCTACACAATTAGTAAAACGGGAGAGGCACATACAATACCACTAAATGTAATAAACTTATTCGACTACACTTTCTACGTCGATTCTCACGGCGTCAAGAAACTTCATTTAAATATTCACTGAGCTAATGGCGACATGAAAGGGTGACATGAAAAATAAGCGACTCATAAAATCCACAAAGCACTCATTTACTGGAGCTAATTCTGTCGTTTATTAGTCTCTTCTGAAGTCTCCGCGGAGCACTCTCCGCGCATATCTTACACTTAGCGGTTCAACTTTATCTTCGGTAATTAAGTACCTATTTAACTGATAACGAGTAAATGGCGAGAATAAAACGGTATTACATATTTATTTTTATGATCATATTTATGTATTGATCAAAGTTTAATATTTTAACAGAAAGGTTTTAACTGTAGTTTGTAGATAGCTTTGCATTTGTGTATTTTCTATATAACAAGCACAAGTTGCTGCAAAGAATTTAATTTTGCGTTTAGTGCTATGACATGGCAGTAAGATGCGAGCACAGTAACGTAAATAAGCTTGTATATTTTGGTAATTTTTAAATCTAATTTAACTAGCTGACTCGACAGACGTTCTGCCATGACCGGCAGAAATGACAGCCTTTTTAACTTTCTCCCCAATATGAGATTTTCCGACACATTTACAAAGCATTCCTACCTTGAAACCTTAGCCCTACCATAACAAACGCAATAATAAAATAATTATATAAATTAGATTCTGTCATTCTGTAGTTATGGTCATACAATACTTTTGGTGGTTTTCTTTACAAATTTACAAATTGAGATAAACATACCCCACTACCATTTCGGAGAGAAAATACAAAAATAAATGTTATGTAATATTATCGTAATAGTGATTATTTTGTACTATAATGACATTGTATTTTTAATTGACGCTGGATTTTAAAATACATAATTTATAAATGTTTTAATTAATGTAAAATATAATATGGGTCTTTAAAACAGAAATAAAGATTTATTTAATTTCATGTAAATTAACCAGTTCTATGTGTAACAAATAAATATATGACCATTTCTTCTTTATCTACATTGTGCTTATTATCTGGACATGCGATGGGTTATATTTGGGCGTCAGTCATCTTAGGATCCTATATTACAATATCTAGACCTCGCAACCATTTTTCGGCTGCTGGTGTGAAGCAATGAAGTTCAGACAAACCTCCTTGAGAACAACGGAGCGGACAGTCGTGCACAACATGAGCCAGAGTTTGGTCAGGTCTTTGGGTGTCAGTAATCACTTACTATCTGGTAACCAAATTATGTTAAAAAAAAGTGTTTTAATTCCAAATACAAAATATAATACAAAGACTACGGCTAATGGAGATGGAAGAGCGTCTTTAGAGCGCCCCGGAAGTAATGGGGCGCTTTACACGTAGCACCGCGGTTATGTAACGACGGCTTTTAGCCGACGAATATTGTTTACAAATTTACTTTCATGTTTTTCTTTATGGTATATTATCTCACTTCTAAGAAAATTTCATGAGTTTAGCGCAAATTTCAGGATCGCTTCAAGTATCGCTTATCTTGGTCGGCGAGACGGACAACATAATTCTCCTATAAAAAGGGTCTGAACAATTAGAAGAAACTTGAAGTTTTGTATTTTTTATTAATTAACAAAATTGCATTTTACTCATACTACAAGTGACTTTATAAGCTTCAAAGGCATAGATATCAGTTCTTTATATCTCTATGTTCAAAGGTAATCAAAATCAAAATCAAAATATTTTTATTCAAAATAAAATTTAAAAAATTGCTTTTTGAACGTCAAATATTACATATGCCACCTCAACTCTAGCCCCGCCCTGAGAAGAACCGGCAAAACAAACTCAGGCCTCGTGAATTGTATAATCATCTCAGCTCCTTCTGAGGATCTTTATTAAATATCTTGTTCATTTTTAACAAAATACAATAAAGTCTACTGTAAAAATAATTCATATATGATCACAAAATTCATATGATCTGTTTGGAGCGAGACGTGAACTTTAAAATATTAAAGTTAAATCCTTTGACTGTTGTAGCATAAATGAATAATGCTTTAAGAACTCTTATTTACAAAAGTGGCGTAAGATTGAGAGTTACAAGTCAAATATAGAATACGTTCAACTCAAACTCCATGTTCAAATTCGAATCCCGATCTTAACAAACATTGTTCATTATAATTCTCGAGTAACATTATCTACAGTCATCGTCAAGTTTGTGAATATGGACGTAACGTCTATATAGCTGTTACATTATTTAAGGTAGAGAAATGTTCAATACTGACATTAGAAATAAACATATAAATATGAGAAGAGTCACTTCATAAATTAAGTGTAGGCATTTTGATGTTCGAAAGTAGAAAGTAGCCTTTTGAATAAGCGATATCAGTCACCATTTTTTTGCACGAATATAATATTTCTTACACTATTAGATAATAATGAGGTTCTGCTAGGGGTAGAATAATTGGACGGCACCCATCGGAACTTTGAATACACTAGTCAAAACTCCATCATATTTGGTGTAACGTCCGGTAAGTTATCTGAGAATTTCGGCCAAGCTCACAACGGGTTGTGTTGAATTGTACAGCTATCCGTACAACTTCTAAAAAATTATAAACACTTGAAAAAATATTTGATTCATCAACAAAGCTGTTTAATATTGCTAATATTTGAAAACAAATCGACTGCCAATCATAAATGCAAATAACATTCGATATTAAAATATCGGTTGAAACTTGCAGATAAAAAAAAGCACTTTATTTTTATTTTTCGGGCCACGAGCCAATATAATATTGAAATTAATGAATATAACAATACATCAACAATACATCAAAATACAATTTTTAGACGTTCCTATTTCCGTGGAACTCATAAATTATTACAATTACTCGTTTCTAATAAAGCAACGTAGGTGACTTATTGTATCTTGCTGCCTCCAAGCAGAGAGAATTAACCGTGCTTGCTGTTGACATCTGAACATTCGGACCTGTAAAATACCTACACACACCCATAATACCTATACATACTTATAATAAATAAAAAATAATAAACCGAGATGAAATCCGTTGCTCAGTGAAATATTTTCATTGTAGATTTTTTTAAGATGTGTTATTTTCAAATTGTCATAGGATTATGCTACATGCCCTAAGGCTCTTAGCGAGGAAATTACTTTAGATTATATATAAAAATAAAGGCTATTGTAAAATTCGTAATAATAGCAAATATCTAAAGGCGAATAGAACCTGTGGTGCTGTTTGGGTAAGTCCTGTGGCCAGCAGTGGTCGTACTCAGGCTGGTGATAATGTTGGTCCAGGTGAAAACAAAAGATGCTCTCCAACTAAATTGTAACAAATACCGCTGCAAAAGTTATAGAGGCTTTGGCTAATACTATATGATAAATCGTTGCTGCCCGCTAAATTGTTATGGAATACAACATTTTATTTCGTCTTCCGAAGAGATTTATTGCCTTGTTTCCGACTCTATTAAGATCGTTATTTTATAATAAAGTTGAGGAAATATGCTTTGAATATTGTTCTTGGTCATAATATAGTCTCGTCTAGACAAGACAGGACTTATTTGTCCAGTGGCGTATGTCAATTTAAAACAACATACGTAGTTAATATATTACTGAACATATTTTTATGTGATTCACTGTTAGAGCTATAAAAAGTTGACAAGCGGGAGTCGCGCTCGCACCTCGAGGGCTCCGTACCGGCGACGGGAGGGACCTACATGCATTCCAGTTTATATAAGTTGACAAACTTATGTGGCACCAGCTTGCATATATTTTGTACGAATCGAACTACACGGATAAGTTAATTATAATTTTGCAAACTTTTGGTATTTGTTGCTATGACGGTTTTCTTTTGTCGTCATAACAACAAAACCACTTTTTTAACTGTGTAGCTATAGCGAAATCCGTTATTTACCCAAAAGGGTACGAAACCCAAAAAAATAAGAATTGAGCACAAAAAGCATATTTTTTAAATTTCGATTTCTTCTGTGCCAAAATACCAATAACAAAATGTATAAATATGTATATAAATATGTTATATATCTAGATTCTAGAGCAACATGTAAATATGAACGATACAAACTTTTTGTTTGTTTCAGAATTATTTTCCTTCAGACTATATTATGGGCTTATACAATATACACGTATCACGTGAGACAATAAAATATTGGATTAAGTTGTCGCAAGACGTCTTGTGTTGCATGATTTATATCTTAAAATCCATGTATGTTTATCTTCAACTACTTAGAATACAATATTATATCTATCATACCTTCTACTCTACAATTTCGCGTTAAAAGCATAGACAAACAAGTTATTTTTATTTTCCATAGCGTTTGTATGAACGACAAAGTAGTATTTGTGTTTTTGAAAATGTATAATTTTTAAAAACTAATAATGATATCTCGCTCAAACCAATTTTCATTGAAAGTTTCCAATGAGATCTACAGCATATATATTTTTTAGATTTCTCACTCTCTTATTTTAATAATTAGAGGCGGGAAGGACACTCATGTTTCCACTGCTAATATTGATTGTAATACTTAAAAAATATTTCCATTTCTTATTCCAAATTTGAATAGCGTCGTACAAAGAGAAATTATCCTCGTGACAGATTTAAACGTATTTAAACATCCAGATATGTCACTTGTGACAGCCCACGAGAGATTTGCCGCGTCACTCACGAGCGCGTTGTCTAAAAGACAATCAGAATAATCCTCTAGACGAGAGCTTGTCCGGCAAAAAAAACGTTCAGAATTTATAAGATAAGTATAAGTCCTTATATTTATGTTACGTTTATAAGATTTCTATTGTTGCATAAAAAACTGAATTTGACTGACAGGCAGAGGGGGATAATTATCGTGATTATTTTGCTTTTATTCGGATGCGCGGACTTGAACTTATAAGCTTTGAATTATATTATGCTTTGAAAGTAAAGAGTAGCTAAAACAGCTTTATTGAATTGCCAGCCAATTTGTCAACCAATAAGACTTGGGATGGAGTTGAAAGAACATTCTGCAGATAGAAAAGATGATTCCCAATAAGAAAATTTTGACAATTATTATCAGGGCTTGTACGACCTTCAAGTTCCAAATGTGATTAACCATGAGCAGGTTTGTCTAAGGAGGGATTTATGTAGAAGAGGTCAATTGCATAACCTCTGATTGTCGGGATTATAAATAATTGTCCAGACTTTAATTTTGCCCCCGAAAAAGACCTTGAGAAAAAACATGCTTAGCTGAATCCGGCAGACGTCGTATCACCTATGGAATCCCGTACACACTAATACGGTTGTTATGCACCCATACGCCAAATCCATATCTAATACGTAAAGAAATCTATAAATTCAATTAATTACTTATTACTTATTACTATAAAGTTTGTAAATATCTGGCCTCACATGCATGCGAATGTTACTTGGAAAATGAGCGGAATAGATTCCTAGGAGCTAAGACGTCTAAGATATGCTACTAAAACTCGATTTCTGAAAATCAGACCGAATGCATTTACACCCATCTTCTTCACAAAACGTATCCCACATAATCTTTAGGGACAAAGCTCAGCTACCTTTACACCACTTAAAAAACTCAGCTGCTCGGTCCACCAGCTATTTACACACCGCACGAAACGCGACAGCACAGCGGTCACTTTACGCGTCTCGTGTAAGCGAGAGGTACCTCCCCGGTCGTGCTGCCAAATTCGGGTGCATGCAAATATGCAGTATGGCACTACCTCTTACATGTAAACAACCAGGCAAGGCAAGAACAAACACAAACAAGGAACAAACAAGGAAAAACAAGGAAAACAAGGAACGGGAATTTTTGACGGCAAGTGCCTGCCGCACTTGCCGTCAAAAATTCCCGTTGAAGAGCACTTGGCATTCGTCTTGCAAAATTACCGCAAGAAAAAGAATTTCTTGTCTAAGAGTGTAAGAGTGCAATTGCAGGTATTGAATCGCTTAGTTCATCTGCCGCGATAACTTGTATAAGAACTGTAACGAGACAGTTCCGCCGGCTCAGTCTCGGGTGTGGCGCAAGTGAAAAGTGCAAGCGAGTATTACAATACCCTGTTGATACAACCAGTTGATGCAGTGATGATACAACCAGTAAGCTATATTTAGCAAGCACGATTTACTGAATATCTGAATCGTGTGCCTTAGGAGATATGTTATCTTCAATATTTTTTCATTCTTCTCATTTTAATATAAGCGTAATTCTGAGAATAAAGCACGTACCAAAATACATGTAATGGCATTTTGTTACATTCATTGTTTACACAAATACAACATAATTGGTACTTCGGATTTTCCATGCGATATTCTTTCATTTAACACCTTCAAATCTTAAAACAATCAAAATTGTGCACTATAGACACACAAGTCAATGGCTGACTTGATTTTCTCCCCTGACTGAAAGAAGGAATTTTCACGAATACTTTGATATGGTAGTTTTTCTAAAATAAATAACGCCCCTCCAGTCAAACCAGCCTGCATTTTTTAACGTCACCCTCCTTCACCTCACCCGCACTTTACTTCAGTAAACTCACAAATCGAACGAAATCCGAAAGATTAGCTGTCACTTGTGACTTGCGCCAGTCCCCTGGGTTTTCTGCTACGTTAAACAGGTGGTATCAAGTGGCGGTAATGTATTGTGCAGAGCGCGTACTGTAGTGTTTACTTGAGCTATAACTTGAGCTTTTATCCCTGTTAATATTAAGTAGCTGATGCTGAAACTCCACGTGCGCACTTATTTTCAATTTACTGACGCATGTGTCTGAATAAATCGTCGGGCAAAGGAGAATCGGAGCGTTTATGTGAATACCGACGCTCGACGTCTCAGTGAGAGCTTTAAGCTAGCTTATACGTCTCTCTCTCTCTCTCTCTGTTTGTGTGCGTGCGTGCGTGCATGCGTGCGAGCGTCCGTGCGTACATGCGTGCGTGCGTACTTGCGTACATGTGTGTGTGTTTGTGTGTGTGTGTCTTCTCCGATTGGTTACATAGTAAAAGCCACAGAGGAATCTCTTTCATTATTTTTTTGTTCTACCCATTATTAAGTTCAATTAATATCTACCACTTAAGTGGTTAAATAATATCTAATAATATGTAGCTATTCGCTGATGATCCTGGGATGGCAATCCAGGAGATTCTTTTTAAATGAATAATTAAACTGTATAGATGAAGGACTGTTTATTGAACTATACTTTGTTGTATTAAAGTTCATTTATAAAGCTTTCACTTAACCCCAGTGAAAACAGTGGAGCGACTGTTACTTAATTAAAATAAACTCATATTTAAACTTGTACACCGGTTACTAACAATAACAACAAACAAATTAAAAATTGTAAAAAGTCACAAAAAATTTGAATTTACTAAAAGCTTTTAAAAGTACAGAATCAAAGAGTTAAAAAATATTTTTTCGAAAGCATGGAAATTCGGTGTGTAAAGCTCGGCAAATAAATCGCGGCTGAAAGCTCTTGTGGAGGCTGTTTCATAATTTAATATATTTTACTAAGTTTTGAAAATAAAAATTCAAGTGTGTGCAGTGATTTTTATTTCGATTTCTGTTTCATAGTGTGTCAAAGGGACTCTATTACTAAGCCTGTCCGTCTGTCACAGGACTATCTCTTGAACCTTTATGAATTGAAACCCACATTTTATGAGAGTATTACTGTAGCCATATTAACAACGATTCATTTATTTGTAAACTAGCTTAAAAGTATCCCATTTTATGCCCAGGATAATAAGGTATAATTATACCAAGTTTCATCGAAATCGAACTGTTAGTTTTCACGTGATGCCTGAACATACAGACAGACAGACAGACAAACATTTTTTTAATCGCATATTTGGGTTTGGTATCGATCCAGTAACACCCCCTGCTATTTATTTTTTCAATATTTTCAATGTACAGAATTGACCCTTCTACAGATTTATTTATATAGTATAGATGTACAGAATTGACCCTTCTACAGATTTATTATATAGTATAGATTTATAGTGATTGCTAATTTATATTTATAGCGACATAACTAAAATTTCAAATATGTGCAGTTGTTTTTATATCTTTTTGAGTTCCAAAGTGTATCAAAGGGATTATTACTAACCCTCTGCTGTCTGTCCGTCCGTTTGTCACTGTGCTATACCTCATGAATAGTAATGTATGGAAACTGAATTTTAAGACAGAAGAAATTAACCGTATTAGCATTTATAATTTTTTACTTTTACTGGTAAATTGCAGCTACAGCGCCGAATCATATAGTTAGCTTACTATTTCTATCTGCTAAAGATAATTTTCGAATCGCGCGAGGATTCAGCATATCACATCTGAATAAAAGTTTCATTTCAATTTCACCATTTCATTACGAAACCCCATCAAAAACTAACCGCAGGCACCGATAGCAGCATGACTGTAGGCTACACTCGCTCTCGTGAAGGTCAAAGCATTTGACGTTAACACTGACTCTTTTTTTTCTAGCTGTGCCTGCGACTTCTTCCAAGTCGAATCTAAAATAATAAAAATTAATAAATAAAGTACTTAGCCCATTTTGTTCTTTGTAACCATCAGTGGCAGTGAAAATCCCGTAAAATCGTTCCACATTCAGAGACGAGGCGGGAAAAACAGAGAGAAAAAAAATGTAATAGTGTTATTTTGGTAAATGTACTGTACATACTTTTTTTTTTATGGTATAGGGGGGCAAACGAGCAGTTGTAGCCATTTTCATGGCTACCGACGCCCAAAGACATCGGCATATAGACTATACAGATGCGCTGCCCCCCTTTCTCCTCCCACCTCCATGGGCCACCGGCTACTTACATACCGCACGAAACGCGACAGCACAGCTGTCACTTCACGCCGGTCTCGTGTAAGCGAGAGGTACCTCCCCGGTCGTGCCGGCCCAATTCGGCAGCATGCAAGCATGCAGCGTGGCACTACCTCTTACTAAAACTAACTTTGATATGCATGTAATAAAATGCAATTATTTTATTATAACATGCAGTAAAAACTTCAAACTTAAAAGCCCTTAAGCTATGCTATCGCGTTTCGTGCGATTTCTTAGTAGCCAGTGGCCCATCGGGAAATCGAGTGAATGAAGACAACCCATCTGCATCAAAGTTAACCATATGGATGTTAAAAGGCGTCGTTAGTCGTTGATTACTAATATAACCCCTATGTAATATTAAAAATATAATGAAAATTGATTAAATGCAAATATTTTAATAATCATTTTAATTAAGTCCACTCAGTCTAAGTGTTTCATGTATCATCACGTAACATCTAAATTGTAATATTAACAACGTAATGTCAGAGTTGCCTTTACTGTGCACCGTGATTATGTCATAATTGTCCGATACGTGTTTTGTGTAATGTTGTCTTGCTTTTGGAATAAAGATATTCTATTCTATTCTGTTATATTTTGACCTATAAACCTAAAATAAAGAAATGTCTAGATTCCAACCAAAACACACGAGTATCGAGTACATCGGCAGCAACGAGAACACAGTATGGAAACCTCCAATCCAATTAGCTCCCACTATTTCAGCCAGGACTCTCTGGATGCTGCGCGTCGAGGATCAGCGGAAACTCAGTCTCAGTAAACGCTGAATCAACGCCGTGAAAATTACAACCTTATTATATCACTACATAATTCAAAACTAAGTCGCTTTCCGCCGTATGTGTGTCTGTAGACTTAGATCTTTTTGACAATTTGACAATAAGTAAGAATGTGTAGTAGAAATATAAGAATTAATCCATAAACTGTTAAATATAAAACTAAAATCATTGAAAAAAGTCATTTTCAGCTTGTAAGTATAATTAATTTGTTTCATACTAAAATGTGAGCAACAGCCAATAAGCTTATCAACTCATTTACATAATTTGATAAGCTCTTATAGATCAACGAATCTTAAGAAAAGACAAACAAAACTTTGTTTGTGTGGTCCACCTCATTTCTCGATACCTATACCTCTCGTTGAGTCTGTGTGAGTCCGAGTGGCACTTGACCGTTATTTTATCAGACTTTGTCATAACCTTCATATTTTGTCGTATGTTCAAGACGTGATACATGACGCAACGGCTCGTCTCAGACGTATTGTAGTGTTCTACTTATTACGACGATGTTATTTTCGTATCACAGCGCAGATTTCACGTATTTAATATGTTTCGTTGTTATGGCAGCCTCGTCTCGTCTTATTTTATCACTAACTACGCTCCGCGGTTTCACCCGCCTAACGTGGAAATATTGAGAGGAAAAATGGAAGTTGGCCGATTCTCAGACCTACCCGATATGCACACAAGATTTCATGAGAATCGGTGAAGCCATTTCGAAGATAATACAAACATGATTATGATGATGAGACAGAGGCAAGTTATAACAAAACAAGAAAAACCGATTTCTTATTGTTTAACGTCCTTTTTGCAATAGATCGTAGTCGGCATTATATCTACGGTTTGCTTTGATCATACTCATCAAAAAGTGGAAACTTGGACCAATTATTATATGGCGTTTGATGTGATTATAATTATCTAACCTTCCTTTTATAAATATTGTTAACAGCAATGTCCACTGAAAGACTGGCGTATTTAAAATATCAGTAATTAAGTTACTTGTCATGTTATTTGTCCGCTATATCCTAAACTACTATTAACTGATTTAACTTTATCGAACTTAAAACTTTAAACTGCGATATTTATTGTTCAACATAACAACGCTTGACCCAGACAGCTAGTAAATTACAAATTATTTTAAGTATCCGGAAAAGAAATCATTTTATTGTTTCGACACAAATTATTTACAACTTATTGTAGTGTGTACTGAGAAATATTAGTTTATATACGTGTAAACTAATATTTCTCGATAAGATTATTAAGCGATATCAAGATTTTTTATGGAAATATATAAAAATAATACACTTTTAACGAGTCATTGAAATGGTTTAATAAAATATAGTTTTTCCAATCAATGTCCGGCAGTTGGGGAGTGGCCGCTGTAACTCAGTTATCTGTACATGAAGTGCGGACTTGCAGTCAGTGGGCAAGCTTCTAGTGCCTTTTGTATGAGTTTCAATGATCAATTTAACTTCATCCGGTGAGGGGTTTTGAATTGAACAGGAAAAATGGATGTGGTAATTATTGCAATATTCATTAGAATTTAGTAATTGAAAAATTGCGTTGGTCTAAAGCGCTGTCAGAACTGCCAGGCCTCTGAGAAGCGGCCTGGCAGTTTTGGAAGCAACGCTCTTAGCATCCTCTGCACACTCCTACACCGACGGATAGGACGTACGCATGGCTCCTCCTCATACTCGTCGGGCATAGATAACTTTAACTTTTTTTAACGGAATAAAACTTTATGCTTAAACTAGACACTATTTACATCGCACGTCGAAACGTAGACGCTAGAGCATGATGTTTTTGCCGAGCTACGCCCTTCGTAACCGTGTTCCACTGTAGCACTGCTACGAATTTTTCGTCACTCACTTTTTGTTAGGTTTGTGACAGTAACTTTGAAGACAGAAATTTATTTATAAACCAAAATTTTATATTAAATAAAATTAAACGTTTATTTTAATTTATATTAATTTATATTTTTAATTTAATTTATAGAATTATTATTCTCTCCAAAATAAATTCTAGATGAATTATACAAATTCTGAACATAAAACATGTATGTATTGATAGTCTGTAATAAACGAACAAAAGTTTAAAGCTAATGGTGTATTCGTGTAATAAAAGTTTCGGCTCGACTTCGGCAAATTGAAGACAGTTTCGCTGTACGGAGTCGACAGCCGGGTGTGCGGCGCTCCGGTCTGACGGCGCCACCGGATATCCGGCATCCAGAACACTCAATATCCGAGCCGTCCGCACCACTCGGCTCTCGTTGTACAGGCAAAAATAACCCACGTAACACCGTAATTTGAACTTTACTTGCTAGGAACGCCATATAAATTTTAGTTGCAATAGCGTAATTTAATTGACTGCCTCGTGGTGGAGTGGTAAGCATGTTCAACTACAAATGTGAGGGTTCGATTCCCGAGTCGGATCAAAAAGTGTTATTGGGATTTTTCTATTTCTAATAACAGTCCGGAGTCAGGAAGTTGGCGGTGTTACACCCCCGAGCCCGGAGAGCACGTAAAGCCGTCGGTCCTGCGCCTGATTTCTGTCCGGTCATATCGATTGCCGTTACACCGGAATATGATAATGAGGGAATAGAGAGTGCACTTGTGTCGGCGCGCGCACTTGTGCACTACAACATGTCCTACGCAGATGGCTCGTCTTTACAGAGACGGCCGCCGTAGCAGAAATTCGCTAGGACGACTTAGGAGTTCATCATTACTTTTAGTTGGGTGACACTATATAAGCTTCCCTTCCCAATGACGTTATCTTACAAGCTTTAGTTGACAGTGACATCATATTATTGAATGAAATATTCAAGGAAATATTCTTTATTGTGCACATAACAAATATAACAATTTAAAAAGAAACACACTTAAATTAGTTATATACACGAGACCGGCGTGAAGCGACAGCTGTGCTGTCGCGTTTCGTGCGGTGTGTAAGTAGCCGGTGGCCCGTTGAGGTGGGAGGAGAAAGGAGGGCAGCGCATCTGTATAGCCTCTATAGTCTATGCGGATGTCTATGGGCGTCGGTGGTCACGAAAATGGCCCCGACTGCTCGTTTGCCCCCCTATATCATAAAAAAAAAATACATATATTATATTATATTGTGATATATGACGTAGAGTCATGTTCTATTTATACATATCTCACTCACATGATGCAACAGGGAAGTGATAGCTATATCGTCACTTTTCGTGCGGTTTGTGGATTTCTTGTAGCCTATAGGAGGGGAAATGAGAGCTACGAGATCCGCATACTTATTACGCAGATGGCATAACAATTATGCGGATATCTATGGACATCTACAGTCATAAAAAGGTTTCTCGTCGGTTATCACTTCAAGTGAAAATTACGCAATGGCCGATCTATTCACTTGAAGTAATAACGACCACGACGATTTTCGGCAGGCTCGTATAAGTGGAAATATCTCTTTAGAGCAGGGTTTCTTGAACTTTTTGCGGCCATGGACCCCTGTCCAGGATAGGATTAAAGCACCGCGGACCCCTGTTAAACAATATTTTAGAGTAACTAAACAAATCTTACTAGTATGTTATAGGTTTTATATTAAAACTACCTGTGCCCCGCGGTTTCACCCGCTTAAATTTCGATCCCTTGGAAAATAGAAAATCATCCTATGGCATCCAATAGGATCATTTTTTCTGGATAAAAACTATCCTGTGTTAATCCAAGTTACCATCTATGTGTGTGCCAAATTTCATGAAAATTGGCTCAGCAGTTTTTGCGTGAAAGAGTAACAAACAAACAAACAAACATACAAACTTTCGCATTTATAATATTAATAGGATTAGGATAGGATTGACTGTATATACACTGAAATGTGAAGGTTTAATTGAGCTCCCGCAGACCCCTGATACAAAAGCTACGGACACCCAGGGTGTCTGTGGACCCTGCCTTAAAGGATGGTGAAAGAAAGCAACACAAAACCACTGGCGTGCGGATATCAATAAGCGCAATATCGACAACAATAATATAAACTAACCTAAGTAAATAGTAATAGTATAGCTTTCTAAATCATCGTAAAAGTGTTTGATAGCTCATTGACGACTATACTGTACTTACTATAAAGTCCGACAGTACACAGCAATAAAAAGTAAAGTGCCACATCAAACGGCACTGGCTCCTGCATCACAGGCACTTGATCTTTCATTCACGCGCCGCTGTTGTGCTCTAAAAGATATGCTCTCTTCCTGACTCTAACTTTTCAATTAAAACTTGTGCAGCGCCGGACGCATATTGAGTTCGCCCGATTTCATTTTCCACTTCGGGTGTATTTTCTAAGTCTTATCAACGTTTATTATATTTAGGAGTTTAGAAAAAAATATATCTAGGGTTAAACTGTTGTTTCTAAACTACTTTTTTATAGTATAGAGATGCAAACGAGCAGTCGGAGCCATTTTCATAACTACCACAGCTCATAGACATTCGCATCGCATAGAGTTTGTGCATCTGCCTTGCCTCCCTTCCTCTTCCTACCTCCATAAGTCACCGGTAACTTAAATACAGCAAGAGTGTTATGAATAAGCACAACTATTTTTGTGGTCAGTCCAATACCTATATGTCCTTTGATGATAACGATGGTAACGATTATACTTAACTTTTGTGGTAGCAAAACTCTTCATAAAATGGAAATACACGGAAAACATTTGAGATGTCTACTACTCATTCGTAAGAGAATACCAATTTATATTGCGTTACAGATGAATACAGTGTAACAATTTTGAATATTGCATTACATCACATTTCAATTTACATGTACACAATACATTACGTTAGCTATCGCTTACATTATTACGGCATAAAACGTAAGGCGCGAAAATATTATCACGTTTCCTTTTTTGAGAGGCTGTAAGCCAGACGAAGCCGATTTGGAGGCTTTTCATGTCGTTGCTCATGCGGGCAATTTGTGTTGACATCCTCAAGTCATCGACCTCAACCCTTCACCCCGTTTGCATAGTAACCTAAAACACAATCTTATATGATTTTGTCTCAGTGAATATGATCCGAGAACTGCACATAAAAAAACGGTTATTAAGATAAATTGATTGGGATCAATTTGAAAAGCGAAAAATAAACGAAATTGAAATGATAATAAATAGAAATAGAAATAGAAAAATCTTTATTTAGGTACATACACATGTTACACTGTTATACCTACGTAAAAGGAAAGAGAAAAAAATAAAAATACAATTAAGCCTACGACTTAATTCTCAGGTACATACCACACTAAATAAGACTAATAAAATAAATAAAAGATAACATAAAGATTCTATATATTGTAAGGTACAATGCACAACAGTGTAATGTGCATTGTCCAACAGTGTAATGTGTAATACACCAAGTGCCCAAAAAGGAGACCACTCAGTTGGATGACTGTAGCTTGTACCACAATCCTGGTATTACGTGGCCCCTGAGATATGATTAGTTGTAGTAACAGCCAAACAACCTACCTAAATGACTACCTATAGCAAATTGTTATCGACAAGCCGGACACCGAATTAATTAAAAATTAAAAAAATAAAAATAAAATTACCTAATTTAAAATTATAATTGACACTAGCGACCCGCCCCGGCTTCGCACGGGTGCAATGCTGATATACTAAATACGCTACAGAAAAACTGTGAACGTTGTTTATAAAAAAACATAGCGGCCCGCTCCGGCTTTGCACGGGTTTAAAATATGTAACTAAATACCTCAACTTAAAGAACGATTTTACTTATTCGTTCGACTTAAAACAATAAATAATCAACAATCACCAAATTTACTCAGTTCTATATATATGAGTACCTATGCACAAATTGCCATAGGTATTATTAGTATGTGCCACAGTAAAAAATATCTAAATATACTAACCATTCAGAAACAAAAAGCAAAAGATACCTAGATATTCTATTCAGTTATCTATTTTAACTGAAATACCTCAACTTAAACTAAAAATACTTACTTAAAAAGTAATTCTTTCTATTCGTTCGACAAAAAACAAAAGACAATCAACAATCATCAACAAAAAAGATACCTATCTAAATACTAACCATTCAGAAACAAAAAACAAAAGATTCCTTTTCAGTTCTCTTTTTTTTAACTGAAATACCTCAACTAAAACTACGATTTTAATTAAATTAAATATACTTAAGAAACATTTCTTCCTACAAAAGATAATCAACAGACATCAACAACAAAAGATACCTATTCTATTAAATTATTTTTCTGAACTTACATACCTGAAATTACGACTTTTCAAAATAATTTTGCGTTATATGAAATTGATCTAACTAATTTTAACCAAGATCTTATTTTTAAAAACTGCTATCATACAATTATTTATCGTAAATTACCTACTTACTGTAAATACTGTAAATTACCTAATTACTGTAAATTACCTAATTACTGATACGTTGTCGCGCTGAAAAGCACGTTTTTTTATTAAGTATTGTTATTTTCCTCGCTACAAAACTCCGATAACGCGTCCGATCGCTGCTGAATTCAATATGCTATAAGGAAATCCGCGGCCTCCGGCGCGCTATTTATAGGCACGCTGCCGCCGCGCCGCGTCGCCGTAAACGCTACGTTCCGCAATTTTTAAATCTGTACATCTTCAAAAATATTGATTTAAATCAGATGCTGTAAAAGGCCAAATAGATCTATATTAAATCAACAATGTATTTAAGGTATTTAATTGGATAAGGATTAATGCTGTATTGGTTAAAATCGCTTCGAATATTAGTCATTATTTGTCGTAAAAAGTAAATGACAAAAAAATGTTATTGTGGGATATCCATAAGAGATAGACATATACCATCGCGGAGTTTTCTGTAGACCTTTTCATTGTGTACAATACTTAGTACATTATTTTGATAAATCTCGTAGGATTCAGCCTGCGTTTGCAATGTAAGCGGAAAAAATGTAATTATTTCCGACATCACATTAGAAACCTCAAAAATAACAGTATTTGTCCACTATTTAATGGATGATATTATACATAAAAACCTTCCTCATGAGTTACTCTATCTATTAAAAAAAACCGCATCAAAATCCGTTGCGTAGTTTTAAAGATTTAAGCGTTCATAGGGACATACAACATGACACATGACAGAAAAAGCGACTTTGTTTTATACTATGTAGTGATTACTATAGAGAGCGATATTGACAAGTATGCACTCAGATCTGCATAGTGTATGCCAGCCTTAAAACTTTCCGGTAAATAGGTTTTGTACGTCATTTGAATAAACGCGAAAGTGAGCGACCCACTAGCCAATAAATGTCTAAGCTATGTTACTTATGCTAACATTATGTTTCTAAACTCATTAAGAGCTCAACAATTTCACGGGACATTAGGCGCCTATTTGCATGTGAAAATTGTATAATACAGCCGCGGTGTAAGCCGATCATAAGGCTATAAGCCGGTTATAATTACATTCATATTTACCAATAATCATTAATCCGGGTTAATCAAGTCGGTAAGCCTTTATACAATCAAAAATGGCTCATTCCGTTTGATCGTATGAAAATTACTGTTCGGGGAATTGGA
>LUGF01021170.1:25959-47038 GCA_001625245.1 Calycopis cecrops
TGCTAGTGTAAGTCCTTAATATGATCCGTTATCTGTCTGTAACACAAAACGTGATTTGATAGGGCACATTAATAATTATAAGTATAACTAGCTTTTAACCGCGGTTCCTTCGCTAGCGTCCGTTTTAAAGTAAATTAATAAGTACCTATCCTATATCATTTCTGATACCTCTAATAATAAGAATGTATACTTAAGGTTCATGATGATCGGTTGAGTTTTGGCGTCAAAGCGTGACAAACAAACTTACATACACATTTTCAATATTCATCGCATCGGTTTCCGTGCGGTAATGACCCTTACACAAGTTCAGTTACCTTCCGGTGTATGTGTGATTGCATTTTGTCGTCATTCTCCTAAACACCAAGATAGTAGTATTGTTATCAGTGGGAATAAATAAACAATAAGCAATTAAAACAATTCTTAGACTGCGTTTGATAAGGTTGCGGTCAACGGCACTTCTATTGTTTTTTTATATTATAAGAGGGCAAACGAGCAGTCGGGAATAATTTCGTGACCACAGACGCCCATAGACATCGGCAGATGGGTTGCTCTCCTTCCTCCACCCACCGGCCACCGGCTACTTACACGCCGCACGAAACGCGACAGCACAGCTGTCACTTATACGCCCGTGTCGTGTAATCGAGAGGTATCTCCCCGGTCGTGCCGGCCCAATTCGGCTGCATGCATGCACCGTGGCACTCTTACTAAAAGTCGTAATACCACGGAGAACGAATTTATACTTCTTGTGCAAATCACGGAGACATAAAAGTCCTTATATTATGTTCATGTATTTTTATAGTATATTAGTATAGGTATAGGGGTAAGTAAGGAGATGAAACCTTTTGACGACCTCCGATGCACATACACTTCCGCGATATCGTTATACTGTCCAACTGAATAAATAAATAAATATCAAAAAAAAGATTAAAAAAATAAAACTAGGAAAAACCTTTAATTTTCCAGAATTTAAATTATCCCTGGATACCATCCCGAGGTCGACGAGCCTAGGATGTCTGTCGCTGAAGCTCGGCAGTCTGGTGTCAGCGCTAATTTTGATCGTAAGTCAGATTTTGCGTAGATCAATCCTTAAAGAAATATGGAGTATACTCGTGTGAACAGTGCCCTGTCGATAGTGAGACCAGAGTAATTATTTACTTTCTATAAGAATTCACTAATCACTATCGATAACACTTATCGTCATTAATATACGCAGCACTGCTCCTGCCTAGTAGCTTAGTACTCTGTATCCAGAGCCGGATCAGCTCTGGCCAGGCCTGGGGCTTGGAGACCTTGAAGTAAAGAAAGAGGCCCTTTTACAGGTACAAAAATGATCTTAAGGCCCTTAAGCCTTACGGGGTCCGGCGCTGGAACCTGCCTAAGCCCTGTCTGCAGTGACATAATAACAATAACAATAACGCTGTCTGCAGCGACATAATAACAGAACCACAATAACGCTGTCTGTAGCGACATAATGACAGAACTACAATAACGCTGTGTGCAGCGACATAATAACAGTACTGCAATAATGCTGTCTGTAGCGACATAATAACCGAACTTCAATAACGCTGTGTGCAGCGACATAATAACATAACTACAATAAAGCTGTCTGTAGCGACATAATAACAGAACTACAATAACGCTGTGTGCAGCTATATAATAACAGTACTGCAATAATGCTGTCTGCAGCAACATAATAACATAACTACAATAAAGCTGTCTGCAGCGACATAATAACAGAACTATAATAACGCTGTCTGCAGCAACATAATAACAGAACCGTAATAACACTGTCTGCAGCGATATAATAACAGAACTATAATAACGCTGTGTGCAGCGACATAATAACAGTACTGTAATAATGCTGTCTGTAGCGACATAATAACAGAACTACAATAACACTGTCTGCAGCAACATAATAACAGAACCACAATAACACTGTTGCAGCGATATAATGACAGAACTACAATAACGCTGTCTGCAGCAACATAATAACATAATTACAATAAAGCTGTCTGCAGCGACATAATAACAGAACTACAATAACGCTGTCTGCAGCGACATAATAAGAGAACTATCATCCTGTACTGTTCCAGCTATACTCCGTGTTCTCGATAGCCCAGCTGATGGCTGTGTTCAACGTGTTACCTGCACACTGGACCCCGGACAGCGCGGAGGTGACTGTGGTGTACGCGGTGGTCATAGGAGTCGCCGTGGCCCACACCGTCACGCTGTTCCTGAGCACGCTCATGCTCATCGGGGTTTTGAGGGTGAGGATTTTGAATGTTTAGGAAGAGTTGCCACACTTCACTGAGCTGAACTGGGCCGGCACGATCGGGCAGGTACTTACACGAGACCGGCGTAAAGTGACAGTTGTCTCGTTTCCAAAATAATCATTCTCATTTTCCTTGCTTATTCTTGATGCTTAAATGAGAGGGGCAAACGAATAGAACCATTTTCTTAACCCTACAAAATGAGGAATTGGAACCATTTGGTGACTCAAAGCTCACTAAACGTGAGATAGCCATTGCTTCATGACGATGTGAGAGAGGGAGTCATCCTCGGCCGTGCCGACCCGCTACGGCATGGCGCATCTGGCAATACTGTAGTAAGATGTAGTGTCACGCTGCATGCATGCAGCCAAATTGGGCCGGCACGACCGGGGAGGTACCTCTCACTTACACAACAGGTACAGCTGTCGTGCAATTTGTAAGTAGTCGGGGGTGGACTACAAATTTCGGCAACAGTAAAATTTGTTGGATCCCCCTCGTCCCGTATTTTTGATCGTAGGTATATTGAAGTTGATTGAAATCATCATTTCCCGCAAATTCGGTTTTTGAAGTTGGTAAGCCCACGCTAGACACGAGCCGCCGCTTTTTTTTGACGACCTGCTGGCGCAGTGGTACAGAGCTCGCCGGTAAGCGGAGTATGTTGCGCCAAGGATCGCGGGTTCGAATCCCGCCTAGGTCATGGATGTTTATAATAAAAATCTTAAATATATAACGTTTCTTAAATTTATAAATCATATTAAATTTATTGTTGTCGTTGTCCAGTACCCGTAAACACAAGTCCTTACGGTACTTAGCACGGGGCTAGGCTAACGTGGTGTGGTATGTCCACAGATATTATTATTTTTGACTGGTGACTGAAACGTCCATTACAGGCGAAGACCAAGCTGATAAAGCCCTGGATCCTGTGGACGACGGTGCAGCTGACCACGTCTCTGCTCATGTTCATATTCTTCAGCACCATGAGTGTGATCCACCGCAGCGCGGACAACTCGCTACTGCTGTATGTCGTGGAGTTCCTGGGACTCAGTGAGTTCATGCGCAACAACTTTGCTGAAGACCATCACATGATCAAATGCATAGTTTACAATTCTATAAAGGAATGTTTATCTGAACTGTATAGTAAACTATGCATCGGATCGTGTGATAATCTTTGTGTTGTTAATCTGTGAGTTGGTACGACCAATTTGTAAAAGATGGCGCCACTGTCATTCCAATGTATTTTATATATTGCTGTGATAATTCATGCTTTAGATGGATTAGTCAGCACTGTCAGTCAAGCGGTGTTGCAGGTTTTAGAAAAGATTAATGGTGATATTGACATTTCTGGGGTTTAATGCGGGTAGAGTGATAAGTACTATGTTGTACCTACCCCACAATTCTACCCGCATTATATTTTTTTTGTTATATTAAAGACATGTTGTAATGCACATTGTTATAGTACGGACATGCAGTCGTAGCCATTTTCACGACTACCAACGCCCATAAATGTCCGCATATATGTAATACAGATGCGTTGCCTTCCTTGCTCCTCCTAGTTTCGCCCCCGTAAAATATACCCCAAGTGAAGTATTCATGTTTTCGGGATAAAAGTTATTTCTATTTCGTTGTATATAATAATCACGGGGAGCCGGTGGATGTAAGTGGCTCGCGACCTAGCGCACTTTGGGGGAGGCCTGCACCCGGCGGTGGACATACTCGGACGGATGATGAATTAACTTATATCTGTGCATATTCTTTCCATAGTGTTCATATTTCGCGGGAAATTCAAAACGAACTTTCGCATTTATCAAATTAATAGGCTCGTTCCTAAGAAGAAACGCCTAAATATTACAATAGCAAACACGTACTACGACACGTGGCCCATTGGGTCGGAGGAGGCAAGGAGGGCAACGAGTCTGCGAAACAAGCGAACACGGACTATACGGGCTCCTACAGCCAGGCTTCGGTGGTCGTCAGAGCTCCGTCTGCTCGTTCGCCCCCGCTGTAAAAAAAATGTTGAAAGATTCATAGGTTTAATACTTACTGAAAATCTATTAAATAAACACGAAAATTTTGCGACGACCTGCTGGTTCAGTGATTTCCACTTATTTCGTCTGACGACGACTTGGAAGATCAGTTATTTTGTAGCACCCTATTTTTTTCACCTATGTAATCCTACGGTTATATAATACATAATAATAACCTCAATAATATACTATTGGTCGTTTTCGAGACCCCGTCTCTCCTCTAGGCCTCCGGCTCCCAATAGGGGGTGTTATCGCCCACTTTGGGAAAGAATACTCTAGTTATTATTATCGTTATTTTATTATTATATTACCTACTTGTATTTGTAAATAAATTTTTTATACTATTTCCACTTTTTGTTCTATCATAATTTCTTAAAAATTAATAAAAAGTGGAAATAGTATAAAAAAACGTAACATTATTTACAAGTAAAATATGAATTTCCATCAAGAAGTGACCAATACCACAGATTAATAAACTTAACTAATACGCTCTGACTATATTGTTCTTGTGTTTCAGTGATAAGGTTCTACATGCTGATGGTAGTCTCCAGCTACTACAAGCAGTTGGAGGAGGAGAGCCACGAGAACGACAGACTTCGGAACCTTATCAACAACGAAGTCTGGTACAACTCCGCCTAGAGAAAGAACCGACTGAAGAAAACTTACATGTAAAAGCTGTCACACACTATGCAGATACGACATGATCGCTTTCCTGCGTCGATATTTTGATGAGCCGCTGCACTTGTTTATATCTACCTTAGAGCGAAATAGAAGTATAATTCAAATGTCTATTATACCGAGATACGACAAAATTGCTTTCCTGCTTCGATATATAATATTCTCGTGTCTCAATGTTAGTTATAATCTCTTTCGAAACGGCTCGACCGATTCTCATGAAATTGTGTGTGCAAGGTCAGAGAATCGGCCAACATCTATTTTTCATGTCGATATTTCCACGGCATCTAAACTTACGCTGGTGAAACTGCAGAAGGTCTGCATTTAAGCCATCCTCTTCAATATATGTACGTCTGCGCCTACAGATACTTGTAAAATAAAAGTTATTTATTTATCTGCGTGATGGTGTTTCTTGAGTTTAGCATAGAGAGCGATATTGACAGATATGCGCTCAGATACAGATATCTTACCGCATCTGCGTAGTGTGTGACAGCCTTAATAGTGTATTTCGTATAGCAATGGGACCAAAAAGTTTTTAGGAGAAGAAGCATACGCATATAATAATTTATGTATCCTACGAAGCCGATCTAAAAATACCAATAGTTTGTCTGTGTATTGTTGTAAGCCTTTTTTAAAAAAACAAATTTTTAGTTTTTTTAAAGGTGTCAACATTAGGAAAGTTGACACTTGTAATGTACATACCGTAGTGTGTGTATTATTTTATTTAATATATTTCTAATGTGTGTTATATTAATTTCGTGCATTGCTTCTCTATATAATCTTAAAACATCTGAAAATAAAATCACAGTGAAGATGAAAACTCATAATTAGACAAGAGAGATTTGTCGCATATGCGTGATGGCAAAGAGCGCAACGCATCTGCCTAGCCTCTGATGGTGACTATGTGGTTGTTAAAATAAAAAAAAAGATCACATATTCGTTCTACGAGGGACAACTCAAGGGAAATAAAAGATATATTTGTTAATGAGATGTTTTCTCCATGTCTTTCTGTCAGGGCAGTCTGTGCCTTTTGATGACGACCAACATCCATGGACATGATTGCTAAGAAGTACTTTGATCTCCTTCTCTCCTCTCCTACGGGCTACTCACAAACCGCCATAAAGTGTCTTTATGGTGGCATCATGTGAGCTAGAGGTACCTCCCCGGTCGTGCCCGGACAAATTCCGCTACAAAGCAGCATACTGCCTCTTACTTAAAACAAATATAATAATAGCTATTACATTTAAACTCGATAGTTTGACAATTTTATTTGTTTTAACTATTACATTTTTAACTTTTTTTTAAATACAATCATTATAGTAAATGATTATTTTCTGATGATAATAAACACCCATCTATAAAATTTATGCTTATGATAATATTTTGGCATTGTAAAATAGCAAAATTAATCGAGTTAACTTTGTAATTGCGAAATACAAGAAATTGTGTAGATCACGTTCATTATTTCAATTTGCTAGTAGACTGACGCTGACAACACGCAAACTAAGCGTAACTGCGCGTACATGAGGCACGCGTACCACGCCCATTTAGAATTTCCACTCCTTTTTACTGTTCCATCTGCTATACATGTCCGTATTATGTAAGTATATATCAAAATGTACTTTAATAAGCCAGTGCTTGCTTTCAGACTATCATTAGGCAACTAAGTTGATCTCATCTCACTCATCATCATTCTTTATCCTTCTTTTTTGTTCCAGTTTTCAGTCTTTGTGCAAATAAAAAAAATGTAAATACAAATTTTATAATCTTAGTCAAAATTATGTTGTAAAGTATTTGTTATTTAGCAACGTAACTTTGTATTTATTTTAACATTTTTTATAATAAATAATGAGAACGAAATAACGTTTAATTTCAATATTTTTACACTTCTTTGGTTGCGCATGAACTAATTAGGGTTATGTATCTCAAAGAGAAAGGAACCCTAATAGGATCACTTTGTTTTTCATCTACCTGTCAAGACCCTTTTCTTGGAAATACGCTAAAGATCAAGCTAAAATTTATGTGAAATACTAAAATGTAATACTTCTTTATGTCTTAAAAAAACATTTCAAACAAAAGTGAAATTTGGCAAGTAAGAATTTATAGCATATATTGATAAATAAAATATCCATAACCAAAATCTGGTAAATTATAATTAAAACATTGAAAACATCATTATCAACTTATAGGTGTAGTTCATTTCATACAAAATGTATCCAAGCACCCGCAAAAATAAGTTTTTCAACTTACATAAGTTGACAGCGACACTTACCCACTTCTCGTTGGTACGAAACCCTTGGAGTGAAGTCCGACTAGTACTAGGCATATTTTCTTTTCTAAGCTTAAGGAGAAATGAATTATGTCTAAAGAATCTCACTAATATTATAAATGCGAAAGTCTGTAAGAATGTTTGTTACCGTTTCACACAAAAACTACTGATCGGATTTTCATGAAACTTTACTGTAATATAGCTTTCATATCAGAATATCATAATAAGTTAAAATTTTGAATAATTTTTGAAGTCCGAAATCCACGCGGGCCAAGCCGCGGGCGGGAAGAATCTTCATAACTAAGCGACTACGCAAGATCCAATAAATATATTTTGACTACCGGCGCAAACCTTACAATAATTTTGTGGTCCTCCTTCTCTTGTTCGCTGTCACTTTGCAGCGGCAGCATATGAGCGAGAGGTACCTACCTCGCTACCGCTCATTCGCTAGTTACTAAAGAATAGAGAAAGTACCACCAAGAAAAGGCCATCCCAGCGTCGGATTAAGCTCTGGCGGGGTTCAGGGCTTGAAGAACTTGGAGGTTAGAAAAGACCCCGTTTTGGACTGATAATGATCTTAAGGCCCTTCAGCCTTATGGGGCCGGAGCTATTTAGCCCCCCCCTCTCAGGACCCAGCGCAGCACCCTCCTCTTTCGTCAACCAAGTATTAAATAGTATCAAAGCCAACCAAAAGTAAAATAAACTAATATGTAATTTTCAATAATATTTAATAGATCAAAATTTTATCTTTATAATATACATTTAATAGTGTACTGAGATTGCTTATAATACACACAATATATTAATTTATATAAAATATAATTTACTATAAGTACATTTCAATTTGTTGATCAGGCCAAAGACAGCCTTAATTTCTTAATTTTAGGGCTTATAATATAATTAGAGCTATTTTCACATTGACAGCCACGGATTAGATGGCCCCTAGATGACCAATTAATTATAAGAATGTATTATGGTAATACAATTATTTTCCAGAAATCAATTTGAATCCTAATAATCAATAATATTGCACAAAGAAACGCGAGAATACAAATTATAGTGTGAAAGCTACCAATATAATTGGATGTTAATTTGATAAAAAAAATGTTCAATTCTGGCGCTGCATGAATATTTTATGCAATAAGAGTATAACTCGCTCAAACTTTTGTTCATTGTGCAATCTTCAATATTAACGTTTAAACGGTTAATAAAATTGGACATTTGGTAAAATCGTACAATTGTATTGATCGTCTACTAATTCTTCACTACTATAACTAAACAAAACTTGTGAATCTAATTTCGTTTTTCCAATTTTTTTTTGACTTACAAGTGTCCAATACGGTAATAGGGACTCTAAGTGACACCTGTAACGGTAAGGTTAATAAATTGTAAATCCTTAAAGTTGAAACGTCATTAACACACATTAAAAGAAAATAATAAAACCAAAATTTAAATGGCGCGTATAAATTTAACTCTACCCTGTAGGGTTAAATTATAAATATAAATTTAATCCTACCTTGTAGAGTTAAATTTAAAACACCAGCAAGCTAGCGATAGCTAGATCTTTATCAACACCAGTTGTTCTACGACTTTTGACATAACTCATTATATTAATGTTGTTAGACCCCCCGACCCCCTCACGTTGCCCGGCCGCACGCACCATGAGTTTGTTGACCTTATCTTCTATAGGTACGCGATGCATTTATAACACTCGGACGAGAAGTTGTTAAAGATGGTAGCTATCTATATCAGATCTTGTTGGAGTTTAAAAAATAAAACTGTATATGTATATGAGTTTTGTACACAATAAGTACATGACCTATAAGAGCGTTTCAAATAAACGTGGATAAAGGACCATTGAATCCTACCTGCCCATGTTTATATTTGGTGTAAGCGACAGTAGAAGTCATCTCATGGATCATTTATCCATCGTAATTTGAACCCACAATATCAACTTTTCAATATTATCTAGAACTCTATAGGAGTACTATTTGAGATTATTACTATTTGGAAGACTCGAATATTGGCCCCATAAGTTATATTATATCTATGAACTACATTAACCGACTTCAGAAATGATGTTCATCGCGTTAAAACAAGATTCACATTTATTTTAAAACAATTAACACAGAACAATCTTGTGTCTATCTTTATGAAATCAGAAAATTGGGGACCATCTAGGAAATTTACACAAATCCCTCAAGGGGAGAAAGCTCCTTCATCGATAAAGGCCTGCGCAGACAAGGGATTTTTGTCCGCAAAAATAGATCACTTACAATTGTATCGAGCACCTAACGCAAACGAAGGATTAAAAGTACGCTGTACTTTGTATACATGTTTGTCGGCGGACAAAAATCCCTTGTTTGCGCAAGCCTTAAGTACACAAGATATACGTTTCAATCATTTTGGAAGTCACTTTAGTTAACTACTATTAATTAGTCAGTCAACTAAAAAAAACTAATATTAATATTCCAACGTAGAGTACAAAAAAATAGAATTTACTTACAACTAAACTTATATCAATCATTTTAGGCACTGCTATCACAAAATAAATAGACATATATAGAAAGGTTCACAAGTGGTAACGGCGTTTCCGGCTGCTGCGCAACCATGACACTGTATCTCACTATCAAAATACCATAGAGATATTTTTTTATGGTATATGGGGGCAAACGAGCAGTCTGAGCCAGTCTAAACATATATCGCTTATATTAATAGTGTCAAACTTCAACAAAATAGATCCAAGGGCGGCCTCAGAGAAATTTCGTAAATCACTTCTTCTTTGTAGATATCCATACAATGCGTTCAGATAGATGGATTTTGCCTAAGTCTAAAGAAATCTTTTATAGTTTTTCAGAGGAAGCCATTTAAAAAAAATAGAATCCCTTATTTACAAAATGTAAAAAACAACCCCAAAACGAATTTTATAATATTAACTTTTTGGAATGTTTTTATCAATTCTTAAATATATTTTCTTATACTCTAAGTTTCGAGTTCAAATCTCTCGACTGTGAGTTCAAATGTCTCGACTCTGAGTTCAAATATATCTCGCCTCCCACGGTTACGCATTCGCGTCTTGCCTCATGTAGTTCACAGACACGTTGCGCTTCACTTTGACGATGGAACTCCAAATTAGGATGACCAGGTAGAGTTGGATAGCTGAAACATGTTAGAATGGTATTAAGAGTGGGTTATACAAGAAAAAGAAGATCTTATTTAAGAGTAGCAAGCATGCAGTATATTCTTATATACTATACTAGCTGGACCCCGCGGTTTCACCCGCATAAATTTCGATCCCGTGGAAAATAGAAAGTCATCCCATGGCATCCTATAGAAACATGTTTTCGTGATAAAAACTATCCTGTATGTCAATCCAAGTTACCCTCTATGTGTGTGCAATTTCGTGAAAATCGATTTAACAGTTTTTGCATGAAGGAGTAACAAACAAACATACAAACTTTCGCATTTATAATATTAGTAGGATTAAAGGGTTGTTGATAAAAAGGCTTGGTCCATCATCCTTTCATACCGCTGCTATTCCCGTGTCGCCAGAATCAACAGCGCACCCCTACGTCCATTTGATATGATCTTAGGAAGCCCGAGGAAAAAGATAAAACTTGGGACTCGCAACGAATTTAATCAGACAAAAATAGTAAGAAATTCCAACTTCCCGCCCACCTCTAAAACATTAGACTGCTTTTCTCTCTACCAAGCCCCTCTAAATTATTCTTGATATTGGCTAGAGGCAGTGACTATGGAAGTCTCGCACACATGGTACCGTTGCAGTTGCACCTGTGATATCCTGTTTCGTGTGCTTTGTGAGTAGCCGGTGGCCTATTACAGGGGAGACGTATCACATCTCAAAATTTGTACTTTTTTATAGTATTCTGGGGCAAAAAACGTCTTCACAGCTGGGTTTCCTTTCTTCACCCCCTCCGGCCCCTAAGCCAAATATGGCCGGAAACACCGCACGAAACGCGACAGCCGTTGCTTTACGGTATGTAAGGTTTCTTCCCGGACGGTCGTTTGCATGCATGCACTAGTCATCAAAATATGCCGCCTGTTGGCTTGGTGTATAACTTAAAACAACACTTAAAATATAAGTGGATCGACTCACGGCGACGGCGCGGCGCACACTTTGGGAACCCCCTTTTTTTGGTAACGCAGGGGAATACCTTTACGTACGCTACCCAGGAGCCTGGGCGGCTCAACCAGGTACAGTGTCGGGCCCGACAACTGGGTTGCCCCTACCGACTAAACCCTTTCGGGTGCCTTCAGCCGCTATAATTGGAGGGCCCCGGATCTAAAAGCAACAGGGCGCCACCAGCGACAGGCTGGCCTCGGTGAACAGGCCAGACTCCTCCTCCTTGGCGACTGTCCGGCTGCCTTCGAACAATCCGTACTCCACTTCGGAACCGTGTACACTTTGGGAACCCCTGGGCTATACTGTAAAAACACTTACTTAACTGGAAGAGTATCAGGAACAGCTCCCCGGCGGTCTCCCTGGTGAGAAAGGCGAGGCCGTAGACGAAGCCCACCACCGAGAAGGCGATCTCGAAGTACAGGTAGATCTTCATCATTAGCAGGTGTTTCTGAAATTCACGTTCAAGTTGTATTTCTTGAAAGTCAACTTGGACAAAAGAAATATTTGACAACCGGCTGGCGCAGTTGTAGTATTGCTCGGGTAAGCGGAGCATGTTGCGCTAGAGGTCGCAAGGTAAGCAGAGCATGTACCGTCAGGGGTCGCGGGTTCGAATCCCGCCTAGATCAACTATGTTCTGACATAAGCCAGCTTATAAGGCGTATTCTAACTGTTTCATTTATTTATTTTTTTAAGGGAAAAGGGACAAGCGAGCAGTTGGAGCCATTTTCATGACTACCAACGCCTATAGACATCCGCATAGAGGCTATACAGATGCGCTGCCCTTGTTTCTCCTCCCACCATCATAGGCCACCGGCTACTTACACATCACATGAAACGCGGCAGCACAGTTTCACAACTGTCTCGTGTAAGCGAGAGGCACCCCGTTCGTGCCGGCCTAATTCGGCTGCAAGTAAGCATGTAGTGTGGCACTACCTCTTCCTAAAGTACCTATGTCGCTTTCGTCATGCAAGTGCCTGCGTCTTGCGTACGACAACAGACATACATACACAGGTTCGATAAGGTATAATATACTCTCATATTATAATATTCTTGAATATTCTTGTTTCAAGATTGCAAAACCCTTCAAAGCGTATGACGAGCGAAAACGCCTACTGCTCAACAAAACTAACCATGTTTTATTAACGTTAGCGTAAAACAGACAATAACATTATTTATTTGCTTGTTCTATCACATAACAGCTAAGAACAATTAATGGAAAATATGTACCTAACAATACACTTCGAACAACTTTTCATGACGTGTTAGCTGATGTTTGTAGGGCACAAAATTCACAATATAATTAAATTTTATACTTAAATATAAATCAAAATATGTTGTCATGGTAACGTGTAATGTTATGAGGCCGAATTGTCAATCCGTTATTTTGCCCTACAATATTGTATTTCAAGTCGAGATACCGACTGCAGCAATACCTATACACATTGATAAATTGTAGCCATTATGTTATCGAGGACTAATAGCTATATAACGAAAAAAAGATTCATTAAAATCCGTCTAGTAGTTTTTGCGTGAAAGCCGTACGCGACACAGACAAAATGTCGACTTCAACCTTTTTTTTTAATGAATAGATTATAATTTAAAAAAAAATATATATGGATGGAGAGATCAATGGTTATATTGGGGTGAATAGGTGACGTAGAAAGTGGTGGAAAGATGCAATGCCAACGGAGTAACGGAAATATTAGGGTCAATTCACACCAAAAACGCGGCGAAGCGCAGCGAAGCGAAGCGCAGTTAATGTGTCATATGAATTTCAACTTTATAATAATTACTATAATACTTATTATAGCATGAGAAACACGAACGAGACGCGCGGATTCCCGCGACTGCGCGAGAAGTCGCTCGAATCCGCGCGGAAGTCGCGAGAATTCGAAAATAAGTACTACAGTAATGAAAATAAAGTTTAAATTTATATGACACTGAAAGTGCGCTCCGCTTCGCTGCGCTTCGCCACGCTTTTGGTGTGAATTGACCCTTAGGCTTCATGCGAGCCACTTCTTACAAACACGCGAACTCGGGGGAGAATTTCGAAGACTGTGCCCCTAGAGGTCTACAATTTCAGCTTATTTCACTTTCTCGCTGGCGTTCCCGCCAGGTCCGAGATGGCTGAAAACCAGCCCATACAAATTGAGCATTATTACCTCAAGAAAGAAAAAAAAAATACCGAAACACAAAATACCGAAATGACATTAATTACAACCCTTCTAGACGCCATAGCTCTGTGAAGCTTGGTTGGTTCGATTCAGTCATAACCCATGATACGCTAACAACAAGTCATTAGCAATGGATTTAAAATTAAATAAAATACGAAGAGCATACCGAATTATTTTAATAAATAATCAGGCAAAACATTACTGCAAAAATATAAATTTATCCAGCAGGTTTTGTGAACCATCTAAACTTTATTAAAACTCTAACTCCTGCTTATACAGGGTTGATAAGAGCGAGAGGCATTAAATGAAACCACATATACTATAAGTGCCTACAGTTAATCCGAAACTATTAAAAAAGTTTACGATAAGTACGAAAATACTTTTATCAAACAAGTTATAGCGAAAAAATGGTATCACTCTTTATTTTAGGCGGCTACAGCGAGCACGGGGTGAATAACCCCGGTCGGCCATAGTCGGCGATCAGCTGTGATACAGCGTGTACGAAGTGAGAAAAAGCTTTAAAAAATTCCTGTGGCTAAACTATTGCTCCGATTTATCTGTTTATAGTTGTGTAGCCTGGAAATGATACACTAAATATGTGGTTTCATTTAATGCCTCTCGTTTTTATCAACTTAGTATAACACTACATTGCTTAAGCAGTCAATGCATACGATAAATGTATATCAAGAGTGCATGTGCGTATAATGTATTTATTAGTCTTCGAAGTCAAGCCGCCCGTTATAAATACTCCATCATTTGAATTTTTTTAGCTATCCCTCGGATTTGCAAGAGATATTAAAGTACAAACGGCTTCGGTTCGGCGATAAACCTTAAAAGAGCTTTAACGGAAGGTGTCTATAAAGTTGCCAATCATTAAGAGAAAACAACATCCCACCAAAAACATTTTGTAAAAACTATGTAAGTCTCGATGGAGCTGTTTGTTTATCTCTCAAAAGTAATGAAATCTAGACAAAGTCGTGCCAAGTCTTAGGTTATAGAAAGATTATCCTTTATAGCGATTTCTTTATAATTATAGTTAATGTTGTGTGACTCGGCCGTTGACCTGTACTCACTAACGTACAAAGAATGTCAGATTCAGAAATCAGTTTAGTCTTATCTTAGTGGGATTTCACTTCTTTTTGTAGAAACGTGGGCTTATTGAATTATTTTATTAGATTTTATTATTTGACACAGATTTTTTTTATTATTACAATTTTTTCTTTTGTGTGCATATGCGCACATGTAGTATAATTATTAGCAAATTCGTTAACTAATCATGATATTCAAGAAATAATTTCATTGTGACATTATAAATCAAATCCCCTTTAAAATTAGTACCCACAAGATATTTTGGTCATCTATTTATGCACGCACACACGCACTGATACACACTGATACACACTGATACACACTGATACACACACACACACATATTATATACACACAAGTGGGTGTGCACATACACACTAACACAAACACACACACACACACACACACAGACATACACAAGCACGCACGCACGTACTACATATTCGATTTTTTTTTTCTTTTATTGTAGTTTTAAAAGTTTTCCCTTTAAGTGGTTATAAGACCAAATTTCAGCTCTCTGAGTTTATGGGAAGTATTATTTCTATATGATGATCATGAGCGAGTGTCATAAATACGAAACTTTGCTTTCACTTAGCTTCGGAACTAAATGACCTACAGACTTGAAATTTTGGATTTTAAGTATGTGAGTATAGCTTACTGGATGACGAAATTTCTGCCTTCTGGTCTTATCCAGAGGTTCTCAACTAGGGGCCTGAAATTGCGAATGGTTCCAGTAAAGGATGATACGGCAGTGTTTTCTTCGCGCTCAACTTGGCGGTGGCACTGCTGTGCCCCCAGATACTGTGTTGGCTCAAGCTACCTATATATAAAAAAACGGGCAACCAACGATATGCGATACGTATGTTATAGCTGATAATCAACTGAAGCATATCAAATAGTGGCATCGCGTCCTCAAGCATAAGGGGGCAAACGAGCAGTCCGAGCCATTTTCATGAATCCCATACACATCTGCATAGAGGTTATACAGATGGTCACCCTCCTTCCTCTTCCCCCCTCCATGGGTCACCGCCAAATTACTGCTGTCATTTTAGGCCGGTCGTGCCGACCCAATATGGCTGCATGCACGCATGTAGCGTGGCACTACCTCTTACTTTGTTGCTAATAGTACGAAAATACTTTAAACTTCAAAAATACAATATGCCAAATATGTACGTATTAGATGTATAAGTGTGAATTGGTATTTCACGTGTGTGTATGAGTGTCGATAACTTTCGCTCTCCGTAACCCAGAGAAAGCAATGGCGCAACAGGTTTAGCGGGGTTCGTGTTGAGAAGTAAATCTCGGCGGATGCTGTGTGGATGTTAGATAAAAGATAATTTAATATATTATCTATATATATGTAGTAAAATCTTAGGAAAGTCAAAACTGTACCTTGAATATTTTTGAAAAGAATACTCGATCGATCGAAGAATAATCGATTGTAGATCGAAATCGATCTACAATCGATTTTTTCTTCAAAATTTGTGCATAAATGGCTATAACTTTTTATTGCGTTAACTTAGAAGTGTGATATTTTCAAGGCCTCAAGACGTAACTGACTTCCGTATTTGACAAAAATTTCAGCTTAATCCCTTTACGCGTTTTAGAGAAAAAGGTCTTGACAGACGTACAGACGGACAACAAAGCGATCCTATAAGGGTTCCGTTTTTTCTCTTTGAGATACGGAACCCTAAAAAGTACTGCATGGATTTACATCAAATTTTGCATGAATATTATTAACAGGTCGGGACGCTATCAACTATGAGGGAGCTGTTAATCTTTCATTTGGAGAATTGAGAACCTCCATTTTTGAAGTCCGAAATCCACGCAGGCGAAGCTGCGGACGAAAGCTAGTAAAGAATACCTATTTACTTAGCGAGAACTATTAAGAAGTTATTGTAAAAAGATATAAAATACTTTGGTTTTCAAAGATAGCGAGGCGATAATGGGTATATAAAATAAAATAATACAGCGGTAAATTATTTGTATACTGCCGTGCTGCATTGCAGGCGGACCGGGACGGCGCGACTGCCGTAACGCGACCGCTGTGGTGCGTTTCGTAGAGTACGAGATATTTCAGTGGCCCATAAAGCGTAAAGGAGGAAAGCGAGAAACGAATCTTTCCTCTTTGCGAATGTTGACTGTGACTGCTCGTTTGCCCGCCTGTACTATAAAAAAGGAAAACGAAGCTTCAATTTAATGCCACCGTTTACTGCGCCTGTTCTTTTCAAGTCTTGTATTGGAACGGATGGTAGTAACTTTCATTAAGGGCGACACCACAATGTACTTTTAGCAGCGGCGATCGGCGATTTGGGACTCCATCGATGCTGCATCACGATTTAGAGTCTCTCCTCTCTCTGTGTTCAGTCGCGGTATCGGAATCGCCCCTTAATAATAAACAGAATAACATATATCCAAATAATTACCTTTTCCAATGATCTACATATTATAATTTACTAGTTTTCAGATTTATTCCTATATATGTGCTATAAGTTCTTACTTCTTACCAAATTTCACAACTCCAGGTCAACGGGAAGTACCCGATAATTTTTGGTTTTCGACAAAGTACGTTTTCATACAAAATTTGTGCATAATTGGCTTTAACTTTTTTTTTTTCAGCTTAATCCCTTCACGCGTTTTAGAGAAAAAGGTCTTGAAAACCATGCATTACGTTTGTATTGTTCTTTCCATTCCTACGGAACCCTCGGTGTGCGAGTCGGACTCGCACTTGGCTGCTTTTTTATTTAATATGGAATTTGACAGATGTCAGTTTATTACTAGGTTATTACTTGGATAAAGTTATTCTATGTTGACTATTAAGGGGTTTAAGATCATCAATAAAATGTTTGAGTCTGAATTACTTCACATGGAAAATCTCACCAAGTGCAAGGCCACTATGAACACGACCGTCATGAGTATCTCTATGACGAGGCCGATGACGTCGACGATGAGGCGGTGGTACTCAACCTCGGCCGGCGACTCCACCTCGCCGCTGCGGATGTACGTGATGTATATGGAGAGCGTGCAGGTCACGAACAGCGCCAGCACCTGGAACGTCGGGAATTCAAATCAGTTTCAGTGATAGCAGTGTTGTCGCTTTTCCTGTGGTGTGTAAGTAGCTGGCCCATGAAGATTTTTTTTTTTTTTTTATGGTATAGGGGGGCAAACGAGCAGTTGTAGCCATTTTCATAACTACCGACGCCCATAGACATCTGCATAGAGACTATACAGATGCGCTGCCCTCCTTTCTCCTCCCACCTCCATGGGCCACCGGCTACTTACACACCGCACGAAACGCGACAGCACAGCTGTCACTTCACGCCGGTCTCGTGTAAGCGAGAGGTACCTCCCCGGTCGTGCCGGCCCAATTCGGCTGCATGCAAGCGTGCAGCGTGGCACTACCTCTTACAAAGAGGAGATGAGAGGAGAAAGGAGGGCAGCGCACCTGTATATGTCTACAGACGTCGGTAGCCATAGAAATGGCTCCGAATGCTCGTATACTCCCTATACCATAAAAAAACTAACAGAATTTCGGTTAGGGCGGTCCATGGGACATTTTACAGTGCAAAAGTGTTTGTGTAAAAGGTGCACTTTCTGTTCCCGATATTCCGACGGGACAGAAGACCGGCACGTCCGAAGAGAAATCAGGCGCAGGACCGAGTACTTCTAAAATTAAGCATGTATCTTTAAATGTCATGTACCTTTGTGGAGAAAAAAAATAAATTCATTCATTCATTCATAAAAAATAAATTCATTCATTCATTCAACGTACTCTCCCACGCACGGGGGTGCACTGCCTACTTCCTGATTGCGGATTTTTATTAGATATAGAAAAATCCCCGCCAGCTTCCTGCCTCCGAACTGATAAGAAATGAGTAGCAACAACACTTGTTGCACGGCCTACATGGGCATGTATGTATTATATGGCTTTATCTGCCTCCTATACTATACAGGGCTACTTTTTGGTCACCGTGCAAATTTTCAGGTTTGGCTCAGAATCAATAATACATTCGATTTATGAAATAAAAAAAAATAAAAATAATTAGATTGCTTTGTCCCATGTTATAAACATATTTCTTGGCCACCACGTGGCACCTGTCGCGGCAGGGGTCACTGCCCTTGAAGTCGATACGTTTTGTGCATGAAAAATGATCGATGTATTTTTGAGGACCATTTTAAAATCGATTTTTATTGAACAAAGTATTACACTTAGACGATTTAATTTATAACACATACATGGAATGATGTTTACTTTAATATTTTAAAATTTGCCCGCTGACCAAAAAATAACCCTCTATAAAAGTGATCATATAGGGGTTCTATTTTTCCTCCTGAAGTACTGAACCTTACAAGGTACTTACAAAGTTGAGATATGCGAAGGTGATGAGCCCCTTCCGGAGAGGGAAACAGAAGCAGCATTTCGTCAGGATCGGTATCTCTACGTGGTACTCGATTTTCTCTCTGCAAATCAAAAATAATCACATCAAAGTACAAAGTAAAATAAAGTACAAAAACTCCAAAATAGGGATCGGACAATAAACTAAGAGGCAGGCACTTTGGACGAATGTGGCTCGACTCAATATATTTTTTTTTTAATCTTTATTTTATTTATTTAACAGTTTATGTATATATAAACTTATTAAATAAAATGAGATACATTTACAAGGCACGTACAAAGGTACAACTTATTCCATACAGGAATCTCTTCCAGCAGCCCTAATACATGGAATCGTTTATAAAGTTGTGGCCATACTTGGGCGTTCATAAAAAATAAAATACATTATTACTAACAAAGTATTAAGTGAACATAATTTAATGCTATACATACATGGAATATAATTATATACGTTCTATATAATTATATAAAATAAACTAATTTAAATAAGTACTAATATGTAAACCTACCTAAATAATATAAAATAATAAATAAAATTACTAATGTATAAATAATTTACATACAATTAAGAAAATGCTCTTAATAAATTGAATAAAAATCTCTTATCTATTATAAAATAATCTCTTAAAAAAATAAATTGCTTTAGTTTTTTGGTTTTTATCTAAAAAGGATATGACAACCCCATAGTACCTTATTAATTGGACATGTGACCACCTAATTAATAACATTATATTATTTTGTTAAAGATTAATTAAAAGAACACTCGCAACTCTAATATAAATTTATTACAGACAAAACTCAATACGTATAACGATGCTGTGTTGTTATATACAAGGTTGATACAAGCGAGAGGCATTAAATGAAACCACATATTTATTGTACCATTTCCAGGCTACACAACAAAAATCAGATCAAACAGAGCAATAGTTTGGCCACAGGAATTTTTCAAAGTTTTTTTTCGCTTCGTACACGCTGTATCATATGCTGATCGAGCGCCCGGCCGCTCTTAGTCCGTTAGGGTCATTTACCTCGTACAAAGCATGATTACATTTTTTCGCTATTTAACTTGTTTGAAGTATTTTCGTATACTTGTCGTAAACATTTTTAAATACTTGCAAAATAATTAGGTACAATGACATTTAATATTTAAATTATATTTTGATAGAAATTATATAATAGTTGTTAGGTACAAATAAACATCCACCGAAAATGTTTAAGTTCAAACAATTATAATACGTCATAGTAAAGAATTTAAAGATTATAACGTAAAAATTGTCCTGTACAGTAATTCATTAGTTCATAGCCGCCTCGAATTTTGTCGCGTAGCTTGGAATCCTTAGTCTGACGTTTACAAAAAGAGATTGGAGAATGTACAAAAGCGTTTTTTATAGTATCTTTCATATAGTAGCTTCCTATCGAAGAAACTTCCTTCATATGACGAGCGGCTCATCTATTTTAAACTTAGTACTCTCTCCAGTAGACGACACTTAGCAGATGGTCTGTTCTTATACAAGCTCATAATAAGGGATATTTAGACTCGCCAGATTTACTCTCCGGTGTCAATTTTTCTGCACCAAATGATCTGCCAAGAACAGGTCATAGAAAATTATTCTATAGGGATCAAACACGAAATAATTTGGGACTACAATCACCCCTTAATAGAATAACCTTATATTATAATTTGATGTTTAACAAAAGTCAGAATCTAGATGTATTCCACCAAAGTTATTGTTCATTCAAAAACAGATTCTGTCCACTTTACGACATATTTTATGTTAATCAAATCAAATATATTATGTAAAATTAATAATGTTTTAATATATGAATATGTATTGTCTTCTCTGGTGAATGTTGCGATTGCCTATAATTGAGGTACCATTAATCTTGTATGCTTTCATATTTAATCTAATTTATATCATAATGTAATGTCTATGAAGTTAGCACCGCCATTTTGGAAAATAAAAGAAATAAAAGTTGTGCTAGGTTGTGCTAGGTTTGTGCTACGTTGTGCCGCAAACCGTAGTTCGATATCTCGAAA
>LUGF01021223.1:9797-20937 GCA_001625245.1 Calycopis cecrops
CGTAGTCGACGGTGCATGCTCGGACCTCATGTGTGTCAATGCTGGCGTTCCACAAGGCTGTGTTCTGTCACCCACTCTGTTTCTCCTGCATATAAATGACATGCTTCAAACCGACAGCATTCATTGCTATGCAGATGATAGCACTGGTAACGCACTATACACTGGCCGCGTCAATGTTTCACGGAAACAAGTCAACGAGTACCGGAACAAACTTGTGTCTGAAATCGAGTCGAGCTTACGCGAAGTCTCGGAGTGGGGCCGACTAAATTTAGTCCAATTCAACCCTAAAAAGACACAAGTTTGCGCGTTTTCCGCTAAAAGAACACCCTTTGTCGTGTCTCCTCGATTCCAGAACACTCCCCTCATAGCTACAGCTAGCATTCGAATACTGGGCGTCGACATATCGAGTAACGTTCAGTTTCGCGGTCATTTGGACGCGAAGGCTAAATTAGCGTCGCAAAAGCTAGGTGTGCTCGGCAGGGCGAGTACTTCACACCAGCCCATCGGCTGCAACTTTACAAAGCGCAAGTCCGACCGCACATGGAGTACTGCTCTCACCTTTGGGCCGGAGCCCCGCAATATCAGCTCGTTCCATTTGACCGTATACAACGAAGAGCGACTCGAATCGTCGATAACCAGTATCTCACCCGCCAGCTTGATACTCTTGCCTTGCGTAGAGATGTCAGCTCGCTGAGCATCTTTTATCGTATTTATCACGGGGAGTGTTCCGAGGAATTGTTCGGATTAATACCTGCAGCTGAATTCCATTATAGGACTTCGCGCCGAAATTCCAAATTCCACAGTCACCACCTAGATCCCCCGAAGTCTACTATTGTGCGATATAAGCGCAATTTTTTCCCACGCACCATTTCAATATGGAATCAGCTGCCCCCCTCGGTATTTCCGGACCGATACGACCTTGGGATCTTCAAGAAAAGAGCTTATTCTTTCCTCAAAGGTCGGCAACGCATCTGTTAGACCTCTGGTGTTACGGATGTCTGTGGGCGTTGGTGTTCACTTTACATCAGGTGACCTAACTGCTCGTTTGCCTCCTATGCTATAAAAAAAAAAAACCACAAGATTCTAGATTATTTTTCACTTCGTACACAATTATCGTCAGCTGTCCGCGAGGCCGGCTGACTAGTGTCACTTACCTCGTGTGAGGTTGCCGCTCGTTGTCACCGTCATTCCAAGGGATGTTTACATTTTTTCTCAATTATTAAGCTATTTAACCTCTTTGAAAATAGTATTTTTGTATTCTTCTCGCCAACTTTTTTAAATACTTTCAGATTAACAGATTGGTATACGTAGTTTCATCTAGTGCCTCTCGCTTTTATCAACGTTGTCTGTATGTGTATATCTGGATTGTATGTTCCCTCTTACAGCCTGAATGACTTGATGGATTTTAACTCATAAAATGTAACGGTGGAACATTATGATAGATTTAAAGCAGTTTTATGTAACCGAATGTTGTATCATAAGTTTACCTGAAGATAATTTAAAATTTTCATTAACATTAAGTTTGTGAGATATAATTTCTCCCGAAATACCACTGCGCTGCGAAAAAGCAATTACGCCATTGTGTTGCTCGTGTTTAAATAATTATAAAATCTCACAATAATCACAGTATATCTGAATATCTTATTTTCCTGTAACAATAAAAAAATGTTCTTTGAATTAAAACAAAAAACATTATATAATTGTAAATTTCATATACGGATGAGACATACGTGACTCCACGAGCGTTAAGTAATAAAAAATGTCCTATATGATTTGTACGTTACAGAGAACGTGAGGGAGATTCGCAATTTAATACAGACACAAAAACGGCCGTAAATTCGCAATAATAATATGCAATATGAACTCGTGAAGCCGTGTTCCCGTGTTTACAGCCTCCGACGAGACAAAAATATGATAAAATGACTATTCGCACGTTACCAATAGTGCTGGCTGAATTGTTCCAAAAATATAGTTTTGGAATAATGCGCTTAAGAAACGACTTAAGGCGTATAAAATATAAGATCGTAAATTCTGTGAAAATGGCCAGTATTACATTAGTATAACGCTCTACTGCGCCTATGTCAGTTACGTCTCTTTAACACTTAGAATTGTATTCGCTAAAAGAGTAAATGGCAATCTCAATCTAATATGTCACTACATATTGTGTCCCTTGGCTCTGTTTAGCACCAACCTCTTTGTTTTATCGAACTCAAAAATCCAAAAACGCTTCATAAATTATTATATTTCTTGTCGTGTTTTTTGCGGTTTGCGCAAGTCTGGTGGCCGTTTGTGGGAGATAGTAGATAGTAGTATGCAAGAGAGAAACGTATTTTTATAAGACAGCCATAAGATTACTCATTTATTTATTTATTTATTTAACAATAGTTATATGTACATTAAAGAAAATCATAAAAAAACAATCAATTATGTTGATACAAAGGACCTGCTTATCCTATTATGGAATTTCTTCCAACAGTCCTGCTACAGGAATTTACTTATGTTAATAAAAACCTAACCAGTACGTTAAATAAATTTAATACAAAAATGTAGACGTCATTTATTGTACAAGCTTACAATATTAAATTAAACCCTCCTAGAACTAATTTAATACCCTAATCAAAGTTGTCGCAAGTTATCTATGTCGCTAGATAACCGACTAAAGTCACTTTGAAAGCCTTAGTTACATGTCTGAAATAATAATATTATATTACGAAACATGACACAAATATTTTCATTTAATAGCATTAAGGTAGATTAGGTAAATAACCTTTTACTGAATGTAGAAACGTTTTGTTATAAAAAATTTTATACTGTACGTAACGTACTTTAGGTATTCTCTAAAAAAACTTCCTAAAAAGGACAGATTTACGTAGAATATAAAATACAATTTTTTTTCAATTCAATGTTAATATTTCTATAGCCACTTAAATAAGCAAAGGATAAAGTATTTAATTATTAGATTTATAGTCTCCCCCCCCTCTTTAAATTAATTTAATTTGTTTATTAAATAAACTATTATTTGTACATTTTATCAATAATTTCTGTAAACACTGACTCATATTATGAGTTGATGCTTTATTTACTCTGTTTGCGAACATGTTTACCTTTGCTTTGAAATACACTGACTTTTACTTATTAAAATTTGATATCTTCATGTGCCCATGTGCAAAAAACTTAGTGACGTTTAACATTTACATAATATTTTCTAATTAAATTTTACCTTAGTAATTTTTTAGATACCTCATAAGTCTGCCTCGACAATTATTCTAGAGACGGCACTAAAAAAACATTGGGCCATTTTCTGCAACTATGACTACTATAACACCTTGCTACATACGGCGGCACGCATAAATTTTAATCCAAGAACTAGCTTATAAAATACTTTTTATTAAGTCTATGATAAAATCAATTTATTATCTTTATAGTACACGTCAAAAAAAATCGGTATTGCTATTTTTTTCTTCAGCAGTGACACTAAAATTAATGTCGTTCACTAATTCAGTTATTAAATTAGCTGTTAAAAAAGATTTTTTTTAAGGATCACAAGGCGCCTACGATACCAGGTAAAACCCCTAAAATTATAATACAATACTTCAATCTATGTCATAAATATAAAATTTAAATTATAAGTTAGTCATTTATTTATATTATTCTTATAGTATACAGTACAAAAACAGTTTTTTTTTTCCTTAAAGTTGTCTAGATAGGTAAGTTTTAACTTGCGAATAAGTTCGATCTCAGCTCGATAGTAAGTAATTTGTAAGTTTCCTTAAGTTCACGAGTTTATAGTTCTTTTTTCATAATATGAGATAATAGTATTTATTATATTAACAGAGGGTCACAGAAGCATGCAAGCCCATCCACACCGGCAAAGGGGCAGTATATTTGAGGAGGACAGTAATATAGGCTATATTACGTCTTGAACGTCTTAATTTATAACATGCAACTTGTGCTATTTTTGCATTGTAACCAAATTAGCTACTTACATCTTCATATCTGTTCATGTGTACCAGCAGGAAGTGAATGCTGTGCCTTTGCTTTTAGTAAGATTTGTGAGATTTGTACGGATGGCCCGTCGGAGGCTCCGGCAGAAGAGAACTATGTACAATGTACATGCATATAAAACGACTGTTTAAAATCATGCGCATCGGTAGGCATTTACGTCAAAACTCCCGCCGCTTGATTTCTTACGCGGTCAGTAAAAATAAAAATTCTTTGCAAACTGAAAATATTTTATCTTACTTACTCCTATAAATTTTGTTCCGCACCACTAGCTTTCAGCAATCTAACCTCAACGTAGAGTAATTTATTTTAAACTTTAGAGCCATTTGAGGTCATAGTTGCACTTTGCTCAGCTAACGAGAAAACGGGTTGAAAATAGGTGCATACACGGTCATCCCATAATGGATTGAGATGTTTATATCCCACTTTTCGTTGTAAGAGAATAAAATAATTAAGATGTGAAGAGATTTTAATTATTTTTTACAGCCTTAAAAAAAAGGACGGTCACCGTATGACCTGACTGTATGCATGTTTATTCGCGATTATATCGCGTTTGTCAGAACACTGAAATGTAATAAAATCATTGCAGGTACGAAAAGACAACGTAACATTATTATTTATTTGGTTCTAGAAAGGACAGACAATTATTAATTTTTATATATATAGATAATACATTCGTGTCTGTGAAATAATGAAAATACACATACAAAATTTCAATCCAATCGGTCAAGGTGTTAAGTAGTTGACATACCGACAGCAGCCCCACCTACCGGATCCAATTGTATTTTCTAAGCATCCAGGAAACCATGGAAATACCCTTATAAAATTTTAACCCAATCGGTTCAGCCGCTTAGAAGTATACCTACCGGTTTTCCTATGAGAATGAAGCATTTTCCCGTGGTAAAAAATATCCTATGCAGCTATAGCATTCAAATAGTAAGAGAATTTTTGAAATCGGTCCGGTACTTTCGAAGTCTACTCGTTAAATGCAAACACACACACTCACACACAAACAAATCTTTCCTCTTTATATTATTAGTATAGATAAGACAAACATCGGAAATAAGATTCTAAAATATTTTGTAATTTGTACGACATTGTACGGCAACTGTTTTTTTGTCGATTCCTTTTATAATGTAAATTAGTTTCACTAATAAATATACGTTACAAAATCTGTAAGAAGCTAGTGAAATACAAATATTTAAAGACCCGGTTCTATTGAAATGTAAGTAAACTTTCACAATCACAATTTTCTTTAAACCTAATAGATTTTATGCTTATAATTTTATTTAATGCAGTTTAAATTAAATATAATTATATTCTTTTAATACAAGTTAAAAAGTTCGAATTCCTAGCAGTGCTAATTATGTACAGGAAAAAGTATTAAATTATAACATCCTTCTAAGGCTGTCGGAAAACCTAATTATTGTTTAAAATATATCGACGGCCCCTGCATACCTGCCAGTACATAAGGACATGTCAAAAATGGCAATTTTTTTATTGCACGCACTCATGCCTGTATAAGACTTTTTTTTTAATTCTATGTATTTAACGAGAAATCCAAGTCGTATAAGACGACGAGTATTATAATTACATTTAATAAGTAGCGTAGATGCGGATATATTCTATACTTATCGTTTTGTACGGTGTTTTGAAATGCGCGCCACTCGGTGTGAAAAAGGTTACATCAGACATATCAACTTATAGTTTGATGATTTTATTTAAATAAATTTATTTTACTAGTGATTATATAAATTCCATGCACCTTTAGAATATGATTCTTTGAATATTTTTTTCAACGAAAACAGTTTTTGATTTTATAGAAGTAAATGTATCATGTCATACTTGTTCGTTTATACGTGTACCTATCGGATATTTTATCGGATTTGTTTTGATTTACATTCACTACGGTTTATTAAACATATTGATTCTTTATTTTAGTTTTTAGAGTCACGTGTAAATACTAAAAGAGTTTTATTAATGGATATTGCAAGTCAACCTATGGAAGATTTTAAAGACGAAAGACTACCTTTTTTTTGTTGAAGCAGGGAAATACATTTAAGTATGATACCTGGGAGCCCGGCTGGCACCTAGATCTATGTCAAACTCGACACTTAGCGCAATAGCGACTAAACCCCTGTGGGTGCTTTCAGCCACTATAATTTGAGGGTTCCTAGCCCAGCCAACAGGGACCTTGTTGCCTCCAGGGACATGCTGACTTCGACGAAAAATCCAGACTTCTCCTTGGGTAAAGTCTGGCTGCCTCTGAACAGTCCCTACTATGAATTTAAATTAGATAGGTTTTTGAGTCTCACTGGCAAGCTCATACGCGTTATTTCAGTTGACGAGAAGTGAATTGAGCGTATCCCTTTTTCCATCGAAGGGTTTAATAAATTTAAATAGTGTGTTAAGGTCCATTTCGGTTACAAAAGACGACCTCGTAGCACGTGTGGGAATAGGTGTTCGAATTGGAGTCGATGGTTTATAGGTAACGGACAATTGAATATCTAGTTGTAATTTTTTTGATTTGGTCATTTATATAAAATTAAAACTAAGTGTTGAACAGCCCTGATTTATAACAATGGCTATGGACTTACAGAACGCAGATAAGCACGGCGGTGATTCCTCGCATGCCGGTGTCTGGTTTCTCTCTGGTACAGTGGGGTGGTGGATGGTTCTTAAGTCTTGATTCCAGAAGCTGTAGTTGGTTGCAAGGCTATGGGATGGTATTCCACTCGGAGTGGATTGATTGATTGCTGGATATAGAAGTCAGTATAAAGGTTGAGGCCGTTTGACTAGTGGGGGGATGATGGTGATAGTATTTAAAACCTGGTAATATGGCAGGTTGTTTCTGTTAATATTTAGCACCGTGTTCGTTGATTTTGAACTTTCACTTTCACTATTCACTTTAATGTTTCACTGAGTTTTTCACAATTTTGAATAAAATGTGCGTAGTCGACGTCAATTTTCCAGCGGCACTGGGGATTTCCGATCCCACCGCTGCCACCAAATGTTACACGATACTAATAGAAAGTTTTTAAAAAAAAATATTATAGCTAAACGAAATACAATTGACTTAGGCTAATCGGATATGGAAGTATGGATAGAGACTGAACTGCCGGGACGAGAGTTTTTGTCTCGGGAAATAAGGATAGCACCTAGAACCATGCCGCGTATTTTAAGAGATGACTTAGAACTTGCAGCCTATAAAAGATGCACTGGTCATTTCATAACTGGTAAATTAAATATTTAAAGGGTGGTAAAGTCGAAACAACTACTGACGCGGTACGCAAAGGGAGGTCGCAGAAAAATGTTAATGGATGAGAAAATTTTTACAATTGACCAACATTTTAACAAACAAAATGACCGTGTTTATGCTCAGTTCTAAAGAAGCTTCCCAATTAGTTGACAGAGTGTAACGTGGGTATTATCCGACTTCAGTGATGATTTGGTGGAGTGTTAGCTATGAAAGAGTGACTGAGCCATATTTTTTGTGAAAAAGTTATTATAACTTCGGCACAAGTGTATGAAAATACCATTCTTGAGAAGATAGTCAAACCCCATAATAACACCATGTTCAATAACCAAGTGTGGTCCTTCCAGCAAGACGGCGCCGGGTCGTAAAGCTCATTCCACGCAGTCTTGGTTGGAAGCGAACGTCTCGGACTTCATCAGTGCAGAAGACTGGCCGTCGTCTAGTCCCGATCTTCGTCCGCTGGATTATGATTTATGGTCACTTTTTGAGAGTACAGCTTGCTCTAATGATAATTGAGAGTCCCTAAAACAATCCATACGATTGGCGGTGAAAAAAAGAACGTGTGTGTGCATTTCACAATAAACAAGTATAATAATAATAACTAATGATAGACAACTACTAGATGTACCTGGTGGTCAAAAATAGCAATGGCATTCTTATATTTTATCTGTCGGTCCTAATGTTATGTCCTCATGCATTTCATAATTTCTCGTAAACGCTCGCGCTCGTAAAAAATCAGTGCTTTAAAAAAACATGTCAATTTAGGGAAATCCTAGATTTATTCCGTTTCAAATGCATAAAAACCCTTTATCCTAATTATTATTGAACTTATAATAATTCTTTTGATGAGATGTTATGTGATGGCTATGGTGGATGGTGATTAATAAGTTTTTTGATGAGATGTTATGTGATGGTTATGGTGGATGGTGATTAATAAGTCTTTTGATGAGATGTTATGATACAAATATTTATTTTCCCCTAAGTGGATAATAATTGCAAAGGCTAAGATTCACTGTTTATATAAAGTTAACGCTTAAACAGGGGTAGAATAACTTTTGACGGCGATATTGCAATATATTTCAAACGTTATCTAAAATATGCAAAGTAAATTAAAACGCTTCAGTTTAAAATACCTTTTATCACATCATTAGCGAAACTCGTTTAAATGTGATTTTCAGTTTTTAATCATTTACTCGACGTAAATGGGTAAAAACATTAAACAGTATGATGAATGAGTATGACATATATGCGATACAGACATCATTACAACCGTAACAAGGTATAATATGTTATTACACATATTATGGAAATATACATTTAACTAATTACAATATATATTGATAACAACTACTGCAGATATTAATTACGACAAATGTCTATTGATTATCATTTTTAATTTATAAATTATAAAGGGCATTTTAAATAAAAATAAATGATCGATTTTTCAATAACATTATAATAAAAGGCTATTTAAATCTTTAATATATTAGTTTCAGCGTCATGAGGTTGCAGTATATTGCTATCCTTGATAAACGGACTATCTAACACTTAAATTATTTTTTAAGTCGATTTAGTAGTCCCAGAGATTAGTACGATTAACCAAATAAATAAACTTTTCCGCTTTATAATATTAGTACATATAATATGTAAATATAGTAAGATTTTTGCCCCATTTTGGTATATATTCCAAAAAGAGTTCTTTTTTTTTCTAATATGACCGGAATGACTTAACTAATTTATCGGTGTCCATATCGATGGTCCCTACGTACATATGGACATGTTAAAAACCTAGGTTTTCCGGAGAGCGTATTATAGGCTGAGTATAAGGTTCTAACCGTTCTAGAAATTACTCAATAAACGTACATTAACAAAATACTTTTTCCTAGAATGTTTTATTAGCTATAGGACCTTTACATTGGTATTTAAACATATTATTTAATTTTTTTTTAATCTTCACGGAAAAACAGACTGATGTCTTTTTCTAAGTGGATAATAAAATAAAAGCATGTCAGACAAGTCTAAGGTATATTTTTATACACGGGAAAGAAAAAATCACTGCCTAAAATAGAATTTGAATAAAATGTCTTATAAAATCGAAGAATTAATGTGCTCTATCAAAACGAGTACGTTAAACGCCATAAGATTGCCACCTATGTACATAAAAATTCATTCATTAAGACTTATCGCTTACGCTATACGCGGTTTCGTCGATCGGAGTACGACTACATTTCTTGAAATGTAAACAAAGACAATATGGCCTTATGTAAAATTATCAGGATTGTGTGATTTATTATTTAAACAAGATTAGTAAATAAATATTTATTATCATACTAATATTATAAATGCGAATGTAAGTTTGTTTGTTACCCTTTCACGCGAAAACTGCTCAACCGATCATCATGAAATTTTGTACACATGTTCTTGGAGGTATTAGAAGTAACATAGGATAGCTTTTATCCCGAAAAATGTTCCTGAGGGATGCCATGGAATGATTTTCCACGATATCGAAATTTACGCGGGCGAAGCCGCGGGGCGCAGCTAGTAATGTTATAATGTTCGTAAAATCTCAATGGGTACTTTCAGTCTCACGAAATGGGCACTACACATTCAAAATTACGGCTTTCTATAATTATTATATAATAATTATGACTTTTTTTAAACATTGTAGATACCTCAGCGCAACTACCTATCTACCAATTATTTAATTGGTAATATTTGATAATTATCACATTTTTACATTAAAAGAAAAGAAAACTCTTACTATGCTTATGGTTTTATAAAAGATATGATATTTTTTTGGTATAATCAATGTAACGAATAAACTAATCCAGTCTTTATATTTTACCATTTAGTATTATTAAATTTTTGTGGTGCTATTCTTCTTACCTCTAGTCCGTTTGGCATTATTGCCACAGTTCAATTTTCTATAATTTTCTTTAAAAAAGTCGTAATTAAATTGAATTACGTCTTCCTTAAGATATTATCTTAGCCCTTGCACTTTTACTTCTCTTATTTTGTTCCAAGAGATTTTCGATGAATTTGAATTTTTTATTCAGTTAGTTAGTTGTATCTAGGCCAAGCTTTGAAATCCAAAACAACGTCTTGATTCACTTATCCAACATAATATAAAGAGGACTATTCTGTTTCGCCCAGCGAACTAGTGCGTACTGCGTACCATTTATCTGGTATGTAGGTACCTAAAAAAAGTAAGGCCAACGAAACGAGGTAAAAATCGTGAACAATCTGACTGTCTGTCAATCTGAATCTGTCTTTGTCATTCGTACTTTCGTCGTTTCGCAATAGCGTACGAAAGACAAAGACAGAGATTGATTCGCGTTACAGGGCAGCGGTCCGTACAGAAGTTAGGAACATTTTGTGCGACGGTTGCCATTTATAATTTGTGAACAAGCTCATTTGTGCTTGGATTGTGTTTGAAGTTATTACGTATTTCTTTGTCGCTGTTTTTTTTTTAGTTTTTGAAAATTATTGTTATTGATCAGTTAGTGTTTCTTGTTGTATTTAGTTATTGTGAGTTGAAAAATATAAGGTAAAGTCTTAAGACTTGCTACTTTATCATTGCGAGCTCAATCCCATTGAATTTGTGAGGGTTGACGTAAAGAGACACGTAGCGCGCAATAATATCTCATTTAAAGTTGAAGATGTAGAAAAATTGCTACAAGAAGGACTTCAAAATGTATCTACCGAGAAATGTCCAAATTGTGTGGATCATGTCATAAACGTAGAGAACAATTTATATAGCCACATTAACCACATACTTGATACTACAATTGACAATTTTGTGATAAATACGGCTGATTCAAGTTCTTCTGACTAACCGTTTTCCTTTACGACAGATGACGACGACGATTAGAAACCGAACGA
>LUGF01021223.1:21583-64597 GCA_001625245.1 Calycopis cecrops
GAAAAATGTCCAAATTGTGTGGATCATGTCATAAACGTAGAGAACAATTTATATAGCCACATTAACCACATACTTGATACTACAATTGACAATTTTGTGATAAATACGGCTGATTCAAGATCTTCTGACTAACCGTTTTCCTTTACGACAGATGACGACGACGATTAGAAACCGAACGATAAAGTTTAATGAAATGTATATAATTTCTTAAAATAAAATGTTTTGAACTCCTGAAAGTTTGTTTACATACTTTATCTCGTTACGTTGGTCTTACTTCAGGTTTATTTTTTGTTGTTGGCTCTATCAAAACCAACGAATTCATCCTAGACAACTCGTCTTATCCCACATGTATCACGTACATTTCTTCAATCCAGCATCAAAAACAGTTAAATGATATACTAATCATTTCGTTTTGTAATACAGTAGATAGACTTATTTCGGCATGTGAAGTGTTAAGCTGAATCGATCTGTCGTTTTTGATAATAACTTTTTCACATATTGACACTTTCTCTCTTTCATTGATGGGAGTCAGGGTCTCCAAACGACATACATGGAATCGGATACAAGAATTCAGAACCCGATAATATGTGCACCATAAAAAGAATATCACGATCACATTTTCTTTCTTTCTTCATTAATGTCATTTTCAGCAGTTGACTGTGATGTCTTCGCTTCACAATTTGGTGCGTTAACATTGTAATTTTCAATTCTATCATTTTAAAGACTAAGATCAGTTCAGCTAAAGAGTCCTCCGTCCGTTCCACTGAATCAGCAGACGGCGGTGGGGTTGGGACGACTGGGTCTGATTCGGACGTATAAGTAGCGTCCTCCTTTGGTGTACTGGAACCAGTGGTCAGGATGGCAACCTGACGCCATTGCATGGTTCCGACGACATAGTAGGGACTGTTCAGAGGCCCCCTCGACGGATCCTCACCTTTTCGTGGTGAGGGGGCTTAGTAGCCGTGGCTTGGACAACCACGGTGAATGAAGTGGGATCCCAGTGGGTGGGGACGCGTCGGGTGGGCTTCGCCAGGGCCCGCTCTGGATGCGTCCATGAAGGAGGGGTCGCGGGAGGAGAGGTGTCTCGGTGTGTCGCTGCCGTGCACCCTATCTCCCGCGACCGAATGGGGGCGCACCGCCTGATGCGCTGGCGGTGGGACCGCAGAAGAAGAGGAGATGCAGTGTGTCGTTGCCGTCCTCCCTGTAATCTGCGGCCGTTTAATGGTTGGTCCGCCGCCCAGCGTATCGGACCAGCCAATGCAGGAGGTCCTCCACCCGTCCCTCTGAATCAGCAGATGGTGGCGTGGATTCGGGTGACCGGCGTGGTGTGCTCCGTTGGAGCATAGGAACCAGGGGTTAGGATGGGAACCTGACCCCATTGCACGGTTCCATCGTGGAGTAGGGACTATTCAAAGGCAGCCGGATACTCCCCAAGGAGGAGAAGTCTGGCCTGTTTATCGAGGCCAGCCTGTCGCTGAAGGCGCCCTGTTGCTTTTAGATCCCAACAACCCAGTTGTCGAGCCCATGTCAATTTGCGCGAGTGTGACAATGCATCCATTTAAAAATATCACAAGATCTTCTTGATTCAATTTTTAACAAGGCCTATACGCGGATAGCCAACATGGCAGTAGCCTCAAAGGAGTTTGAGGTGGCTGAAATATTCCTGTGAACCCGCATATTTTCGACAATGAAGAAATTCTGATTGCAGTTCCCATTGTTGAAGAACCAACATCATCTAGACATGTTACCCAATCAACAACAGGCATATTGATCAGTACAAAACCGGTCGCTCAAAGACCAGGATAATGCGACGCGTAGTTTACAGTTATCACCAATCATTTTTAGCAAAATTGGTAATGACAACTAAACGTCAGTAACTGTAATGCAAGAAATCGATAGGTGCCATACACTGACTATTATATCAAGTTCTTTATCACTATATACGAATCTTATTCAAGAATACAGTATGTTTGCTACTATTCACGCTGTGGATACCGATTATGATGAACCGAGCTCAACCAGTCGCATTTTTGAAGAATTGTGTCCGATCCCAGAAAAAGTTATAGAAATGAAATGACATATGAACAAACAACATAGAAATGACTGTCGTAGCAGAAATTGTCGAACAAGATTGTATACTCGGAACATATAATAACCATGCGTAGCATACGTAATTCATGAAATCATATTTAATTACGTATATATGTATGATGGTTCGTGCCTTTGATCAATTCTCATACACCAAAAAAACTTCATCATTAATACACTTCGATATAAAGTTAGATGTAATGGTTAGAGAAGATGGATTTTTATTCATCACCAGTCATCTATCCTGCCATTCATCAAGCACCCAATGTTACAAAATATTAGCAAATTAAATTAATTTTAGGTCTAACTATAAATGGTATATCAGAGAAATCGAATGAATCTTCTCTTACCTAGTACAAGAACGAAGATACGGCTAAGGTTACTTCAACTTTCTAACCCTATCAACTAAGTTAGCAACTTCTCTCTGCATCGGAATGTACAGATCTTTTATCAAACTTAAGAGAGCAATTTATAACTTCTACCGACCTTTCATTAGTAGTAGAGTATTAAGCACCGCGTTGTCAACGTTTTTTATTTTGCATAAGAGCGCCCACCTTCGTTCATAGATATTTTTAAACAAATATAAACATAGGTTTGTGTTGTTTAGTTATAGTCGTACGCAATAGAGGCTTTCAATGAAAGCTATGCTGTTGCGTTTAGTGCGGTATGTGAGAGACATCGTTAACCAACTCATCGAGGACTCTGGAAGAAAGTATAATGCATTATATATACATATAATATATATACATATACAGGGTGCCCATGAAAGAATGGATAACCTCTGCAAGGCTTATAATAGAACTAAAGGTTAGCCCAAAAAAAATATTAAAAAAAATGTAACCATTACACTGCCAGAAATATGGCACTTCAAAAAAAAAACATATTTTTTTCTTTCTGATTTCTGAAAATATTTTTTTAGTTTTATTGTATTTTTTGAATTTCGCTACTATTAAATATGTAAGTATCCCATTTATACATTCATACCAGTAGTTCAATGTTTTTTCATTACAATAACATCGTGTTACATCTTTTTAGAAACGCCATTGAACCCGAAATATTTTTAAATTATTGGCCACTGCTGCTTTTATATTTTTTTTTACACCACAGCTATTCAAAGTTCCACATCGAAAATATTTCTTCAGAAATTTTACACAAAAAAATAGTTTAACATTATTTTTTGAGAAAAATAGTCCAGTTAGCTATTTTATTTGATAGTTATTTAAAGATGCGGTTAATATCAAATATTTAAGCCCATAAATATTTATGATATTTACTGATTTGACCTCATTATGAGTAAAAATATGAAATCAGAAAGAAAAAAATATGTTTTTTTTTGAAGTGCCATATTTCTGGCAGTGTAATGGTTACATTTTTTTTTAAATTTTTTTTGGGTAATTTTAGTTCTATTATAAGCCTTGCAGAGGTTATCTATTCTTTCATGGGCACTCTGTATATACATATAATGCAATATTATTATAATCATCTATACCGGTGTGGACATTATGGGCTTTTACACTTTCATGGTTTTGGAGCATTAACAAGAAAGCATTAAAAAAACGGAATTATTTTAAGATCACTTTGTTGTTTGTCTGTTTGTCGTAAATCAAACAACTATGGTTCGTACGGAGTTAGGTAAATTAAAAATTATGTGACTTAAAAAACCTATAAAAAATGTTAAATTCTATGTTGGTTAGAAATTAACGTTCAGTGTAAGCACACCTGCAGTTCTTATCGGTGAATGGCTGTTTCGAAACTGCATACTAGATAACGATTGAATGGCTTAATTCGATCGCGACGTTTGAATCTCACGGATTGCACGATTTAAATATCACAGACGCAGTGCACACACTATTTACCAACTCTCTGCGTTTAAGCATGATACTTTAATTATGTTTGAGTCATTGTGAATTTGATGAAGTTTGGTGAGTGCACGTTAAAGCAATTCCGACTGATTAGGTACTCTTAGGGCTCGTTGCGCATGTTTTTATGAAACTTCCGATCAATAAGTTTCATATACTCTCTTAGAAGAAATCTCTCGTTTATATGATACCATCTTAAATGTGATAAATATGTTTTACAGTTTATGAATAGTCGATGGTGGCAGTGGCATGAATATGAAGGAGGGTACTGCTTTAGGAGGGAATAAGAAAAAATAAACTTAACTATCCAGCGTATGAGTGTACTTAAATAATAGGGGCCATATTAGTAGTTTACCCCCTATGCTATAAAAATATCCTATCAGTAACTTGACTGGCAAATAAACCTAGCTAAGAGGTAGTGCCACACTGCATGCTTGCATGCAGCCGAATTGGGCCGGCACGACCGGGGAGGTACCTCTCGCTTACACGAGACCAGCGTGAAGTGACAGCTGTGCTGTCGCGTTTCGTGCGGTGTGTAAGTAGCCGGTGGCCCATGGAGGTGGGAGGAGAAAGGAGGGCAGCGCATCTGTATAGCCTCTATGTCTATGTCTATGGGCGTCGGTAGTCACGAAAATGGCTTCGACTGCTCGTTTGCCCCCATATATCATAAACCTCGAATTTTGGTTTCAAAGCTTTCAGTCAGAAGCAATTCCTTGGAATGAAAAAATAATTTGGGAAGCAGACTGTTTGAAATACGATTTATGTACAGTCGACCACTGTACTCTCGGTTCTCGCAATCTAGTTCTATTTTTATGTATGTCTATGCTTTTTCTTCTATTTCTATAATATGAAATTCGTTAGGTATATTACAGACTAGGCAGCGGATAGAAGGATAAAAACTGAACCAATTTAAAGTCTACTTTGGTCTATGTTTGTTCCCCGTCCGCCAAACTCCTCATATTCGTAGATTGTCCCAGTAGTTCATTATATAACAATAACAAAATTGAGCTTTAAAACAGTTAAAATTGATAAAAGATATTAAGAAACATTATATGTGCATTGTGCATATTAATTATTATTATTAGTAATCTAAAAGTTATTTCAGTCTGTATGTGTGTTTTACGTTACGTTACGTTTTTATCCTTGAACGAAATTCAACCTCAAATACAGACTAGCTGTCAAATAAATTATATCTCGTTTTTCATAAGTCAACTCCTGAAACAGAAATAATAATGTTTTTGAAGTAACATAGATAAAATTTGAAATCATCATAAATTATAGTGGAGTGCCTGGAGCATATAAAACCGTGAAACCTCGGAATTGACTTATAGTGAATGGATTAATATGATCGATGTGGGGTATTGTTTTTTAAACTATAAATTGCAATGTTTACCCATTATTTTTTTGTGCATTTCATTTTTTTTTTGTTTTTTTTAACAAATTATTATAAAAAAATATAATGTTTGACCATAATTATATTTTCACTTAAACAGTATTTTTTTTTATTTATAAGTTAAATCTTACCCGAGTAGACATAGGAACATTTTTCAAAGATACCTGTGTATGAAAATAGCAGTAGGGATCTCGGACAGGCAGAAAAACGTGGAGGGGAGAGCGGAGCGGCAGCTGCTATATACAATGGAATTTCTCGGCTAGTTTAATAATTATAAGTAAATTAAATGTACTCTATGGTGTACATTTAAAAAAATAAGGTAATTAATTACGACTAATGAAAAGCAAAAAAAAAATATTAGTACAGAATCTGTTTACTTAAATATATTACATTGTTATCTACATCTACTTCATCTATCTGTAGTCTGGTGAAGTATTGTAACAATTATTTCCGCTGCACTGTAAACATGCTACACGCTAGTATAAACCACTTTTTCGGCATCCACACACTCGTTTAAGGTGCTCAAATGCTGCATCAGTTGTTGGAGGCAGTGATAACAAAGGAACACTCGTATTTTTGCCTCTTTACCTCTCGCTTACACGAAACCGGCGTAAAGTGACAGCTGTGCTGTCCCGTTTGTAAGCAGCCGGTGGCCCATGGAGGGAAGAGGGAGGAAAGAAAGCAACGCATCTGTATAACCGCAGACGACTATGGGCGTTGGTAGTCTTGAAAATGACTCCAACTCCTTTGCTCCCGTAAACTATAAAAAAAAGTTGGAGCCTTTGGATAATTCCGACACCAAAAGCAAACGTATAGACTCCTTGAGTCAATTAAACTTACCGCACAAAACGCGACAACATAGTTGTTACTTTACGCCAGTAATGTATGATCGAGGTATATGTATTTCCTCATAGTGCCCGACTAATTCAGAATCTTCATCACTTTTTATAGAAAAAGGTACAGGTCCGTTGAGACTTGGCTTGTCGTTTCAAGATGGTGGGATATTCAATATCATGTTCAATAAGTTACATAAGCGATTGCATTAAGTTTTGTACGTACTCACATTAGGTTCACATATTGTAAAGGAAATAATAATAATGTAGTCCTAACTGATTTCGGCTACGGCCGTCTATATAGACGTGCCATCTGTGCAGGACTTATTATAGTGCACAAGTGGGCGCACAAACACAAGTGCACTCTCTGTTTCCTCGTTCTCATATTCCGATTCGACGTCAATCCGACACGACCGGTGAGAAATCAGGCGCAGGACCGACGGCTTACCGTTCTCTCCGAGGCACGGGGGTGTAATACCGCCAACTTTCTGACTCCAGACTGTTTTTAGAAATTAAAAAATCCCAATAACAATTATTGGTATACCAACCAATATACAGATTGTTGCTATGACGCTTATCGTGACTCCACATTTCGTCGTAAGGAATTTGTAGGTCGATCATGTGAGGGTGATATTGTGTTCACGCGTGAACGTTTTCACCAAGATGATTCCCTGTCATTACAAAGTGTGCCTCGTAAAATTACACAATGGTGTAATGCGTCGCATCTCTATTTATCTTATTTTACAAAACATAATATTATTTTCGTAGTCCAATACCAAATACACACAGAAAATTAAATGATAATAATTGGTTAAGCCGTTTTGGCGGAATATGAACGTCTTTATACGATGTAAAAAGAAATACCATTGCTTTGTGAACAATTTGCGCTAGCACAAACGGGTCTATATAGGTGCTCCAACGGTCCATTTTCTAAACGGACGATCGGGGAATTTTTCACAACCCGTCTGAAACTCGATAAAGTAGCTGTAACTTTACGCTTATGTCCTTGTAACACTGGATTGGAATTAACCTATTTTTTATTGGAAAAATGATTAAAATCCTTTTCTGAGAAAAGAAATGTTATCTTTTTTTAATTCTCAATCTTACTAACGATTCGATTTTACTATTATTATGCAAAAGGTATTCAATTTATCTGAAGTATGGCCTACCTCTTTCCGCATATTCACATAGGTCTTATTATTATACTTTACCAGACAGACAATTTACTTTCCATCTGCATGTATCGCCCGGATCAGTAAAATAAAAAGCCGTGATGGGCTCAGTACGAAACACGTTACACTAAAGACTAAAAGCTCACTGTAATAAACTTCTGAGTCTGAACGCTCAAGCTGACTTTATCTAAAATTTAATATTTTAGTTCGATGTATTTTTATATCAATAATTTTATTCAATAATCAAACATTTATTTTAATTACGGAAAATAACACTATTCAACATTTATCATTATTACGGATGATGAACCTATAAATATAATTACGAGTCTTGGCAAAATAGAGCTCATATGATTTTGCTTTCTACTCGGAATAACTAGTTTCAAATCTTTACTCATATTATAGTCATTAGATATAATTAATATGTGTAACAAAGACTTTGACTAAAAGACTAAACTAAAGACTATGTGTAAAAAAGTTTGTTATATAATAATTGTAAAAGGTGTCCAGTGGAAAATTTTCAACTTTGTGTGGTAATCAGCGAAAAACCGGCGGGGTGAGGTAGGTGGGAGGGGTATCATTTGAAGCGCTGGATTCACGGAATCGTTAGTCGCCATGAGTCACTGGTCGGGAGCGCATCGCGCGTTCGCGGTCGGTATTTCAAGTACGGTGAATCTTTGGTACGCTCGCGTCGCGCTTTTTGCACTCATTTTGCTATTCGACGACTAAGTGATGGACCGAGCACGCAACTTATCTGGTCGTGGACACAAAAGTTTAGCCAAGAAGGGACAGTGGTCAACAGGCCTCCTCCGGGACCATCAACGTCTGCAACAACGTCAGAACAAGTGTCTCAAGTTCGAAATGAAATTATTCGAAATCCCCGTAAATCGATAAGGAAGATTGCCGCTTCCACAGGAATAAAAAAATCTTCTGTGCATGTAATTTTGAAAAAAACGTTAAAATTACATCCATACAAAATGCAGATTGTTCAAGGTCTCAACGAAAGTGACTATTCTTTGCGAGAAACCTTCGCAAGAACATTGCTAAGACGTTTTCGGACAGCACGCACACTTGGAAACATTTTGTTTAGTGACGAAGCACATTTTCATATCGATGGATACGTCAATAAGCAGAATATGCGATACTGGAGCCTCAACAACCCCAGAGAGCGGCATCAAAAACGTTTACATTGTTCAAAAACGACAGTTTGTTGTGCAATTTCTGCTAGTGGGATAATTGGCCCGTATTTTTTTAATCAAAGAGAAACAGTCACTGCTTCGGTATATTGTCGAACGATAGACGAGTTCCTGATCCCGCAGTTACAGCTGCATCCAGGTTACAACAACAGAACGCTGTTTCAGCAAGATGGTGCCACTCCTTATACAGCTAGGGTATCGATGGAAAAATTAAGATCAATTTTCCTCGTTCGCCAGATCTCACACCTTGTGATATTTTTTTTATGGGGATACCTTAAATCAAAGGTTTACAATAACAATCCCCAAACAATTGTCGCCTTACAACACAATATTCGCTATGAAATTCAAGAAATTTCTCCAGCAGCGCTTTGCCGTCGTGTGATGGCGAATGTACGGGTTAGACTGCAAGTGTGTTTGGAAAAAAACGGCCGTCATTTAGACGACGTCGTTTTCAAAACATGAATCCGCATTGTTTTCCTTTAGTTTATTGAAATAATAAGTAATTAAAATCATTTAGTTTTTTTTTAAATTAAATTTTAAAGTTGAAAAATTCCCACTGGACACCCTTTATTTATCTTTTGCTGCATCAACGCTTATTAAATAATACAATCATGGCTCTACAAAACATTAACTCATCTTGATATTCAATTTGAAATGAATCGCTTTATGTTTAAAGTAGTAAAATACATTGTGTGCAATTTTATAATTGCTAGGAGCAAAGTAATAGTGCTGAACCAGCCAACGTGTCTGCGTTGCGGATATTTCAGTAGATTAGGGAAGTGTAATGATTTAGTACGAATATAACACGATGACGATCAGTTTGGCTTCACTGTTGTAAATCTTCCCGGTACGGTTTATGTGATCAAATAAAATAAATTAACATTAAATTGAAAAACCTAGACGTACTACTACGACTACCTAGAGATTGGAAGACCTAGTTATCTTCAAGAATAGAGCTTATTCGTCTCTAAAAGGTCGACAAAGTACCTGTTAGACCTCTGCTGTTGCAAATGTCTGTGGGCGTAAGTGATCATTTAGCATCAGAGTGGCTCAATTACTAGTTTGCCTCCTAGGCTATAAAAATATTAATTACATGATAATAATGAATCTATATTCATTATTATGATGTGTAATGGTTAATAAATATGGTTAATATTTTTGTATGTTTTAGTCATAATGTGATGATATATAACTAAGCTATATATCACCACATTATGACTAATAGGAATGGAGAGTGCAGATTACACGGGTAAAATATAAAGCTATTATTTATGTTAATATTTCTTCTTAAAACACAGTTTACAAGCTGACAGTATACAGAAACAATGAATTCAAATAAAAAAAACAAATATATTTCACACTTTTGTTCTTACAAAATTTGTAGTGCTATTGGCAGAAAGACTTTAATGTAAAATAAAAATACAATGTGATTAATTAAATGTTTATCCCCTAAACCTAATCCGTTTTTTTTATATTATACTATACTCACTATAACTTTTAAGGTGAAACCAAATCACTATCACTAGCATAGTATCGATTGGGCTAAAGGATACCTAAATGAAGATACATATTTCCTAATCTACCTAATACTATACAATATTGTACGCAACCGTATCTCGCAGCCTACGTATGGAGTTATCTATTTTTTTAACACACACTTATAGCAAAATTCTTGATTCTATGAACATTGTCAGCTATCAAACTTATTCAAGTATCCTAAATCTTTTCATAGACTTGCCTTCATTCATAGTTGACACTTACATAACTATTGAGACCCGATTCTCACTTAATTTTTTACAAACTCACTAAGAAGTAATTTTTCATCAAGCTCATGTCTAAATATGAAGTCACTTTGATTTGTATAACAGATATTAATAAAAAGTTTAAATAATTATTGTTACGGTTTTACAACTTATTCTTATACCAAAAATAGAGAGAAAGATTTACAGTAATCGCTCGAACAGTTTAGAAAGAGTTGATATGTTCAATAAAAACGACGCTATACGAAATTTTTGTTTATCTTATTATTCAAATAGGTACCTTTATTCATAATTATATTCAGGACTAACGTATGCCGTGTTTCATTATGATAGAATGAAATTTAATTTTTGACATCCATGTAAGTAGATACCGTAGGTATATGAGATATTATACTGTTTCAACAATGTATAAAAATCTTGTGTCACGGAGGGCAAAATACTAATTATATACTTCATGAATTTGTTTTTCTGCCTTAAAAAATGCCTACAATAATACTTTGAAATTAAATTATTTTATATATTATTCGAAATAATAACTAAGTATAACTAAAGAAGGCGGGCGAAAGTCCATAGAAAGTTACAGAAACTGTTAGGTCATTATTTTCTTTATAAAATAAAACATATTAATAAAAAAAACTAAAATGTTTCTGACTTACAAATGGGAGAAAAAAGTTACATCTTGTTTGTTAGCCGTTCTTAGAGCACACTCTAGTGATATAAAAACTCGATGATTTAATAACACTTGTATAAAATATACAAGTACTTTGTAGTACAATAAAGTATGTTATCAAACTAGATATAAGAGGTTTAAATTTATGTTTCAACTTCTTTAGCTTATCGCATATTAAGTTTATTGTTGAAAGACCACACAATAATATAACTAATTAGAAAAATATCCGGATATTAGTCAGGAATTCTCATTGTGTAGATACTATTAATTACGGCTTTACGGTACCATACCGTGTATACCGCATTTTCTGCAGTGCTCATATTATGATAACGACATGTTGCATAAACTAGAATAAAAGCAATACGCTCAGGACCCATTACACTTGCCCGCTGTTGCATAGCAAAGACCAATTAACACAGCTCATCTGGCATTTCTTAGGGCATTAAAATTGAACAGCATTCACTTTTTACACGTTTCAATCGGACTTTTTACGTTGATGTGATATTTAGTAAGAGGTAGTGCCACAATGCATGCTTGCATGCAGTCGGATTGGGCCGGCACGACCGGGGAGGTACCTCTCGCTTACACGAGACCGGCGTAAAGTGACAGCTGTAATGTCGCGTTTCGTGCGGTGTGTGTGCGAGAAAGAAGGGCAGCGCATCTGTATAGCCTCTATGCGGATGTTTGTGGGCGTCGGTAGTCATGAAAATGGCTCCGGCTGCTCGTTTGTCCTCCTATATCATAAAAAAAAAAATAATAAAAAATAGAATATATTTGGACGTTGTGAAAATGGACGTCAAATACTTCAAACTCAAATTTTAGAGTTTATTAACATGTTTGTCCCCTTATTCTTTTTCATATTTTGAAATTTTAACATAGCAGTGGAATGGACTAATAATAACAAAAACAATAATTATTCTTCTCTCTCCTTTTAAATTGGTTTAACACACCACTCTGACTTCCTTTTAAATTGGCTTAACATACCACTCGTTCCTACTGCTTCTACTTTTATATAGCCAGGATCGACGATAGTGATCTTTAGGACTATTTGAAATGATTGCAGGGAAACCTAGGGAACGCTAAAACTGGGTTCGCAATGAATTACATTACTGAATGAAATAAATCATGAAATCGTATATGAACTAATTGTAATTTATCTCGTCAATTCAAAGCGCGCAACATTAAAGAAAATCCGTGACTTATACAAGCTCAGAAGATGAATAGACGAGACCCAAAATCTATGCATTTCAGAAATTTTAAATAGGAGTCATGTAACGACTATCAATGTCAATATTTATCCGTCCTCTACCTACCTCTCCGGTCGTGCCGATCCAATTCAACTGAATACATGCAGTGTGACACTACCTCTTACTAAAAGAAGGTTCTTTTAACAATTCTATTTATGATTAGTTATATATTTCTTAAATAATTTTATTCCTAAAGACGATGATTATTTGTTAAGCTACAAAATTCTGTATTTGTTTTGAATTAAAAAGTAAGGTTTGACTTTACTTCTTAATAAAATCATATACATGTATATCGTTTCTATATTATTATTTATTGTTTATTATTTAGATTACAATTCACTTGAAGCTCTGTAACTATATCAGAAATGGTTATACAGGATGCGGAACTGATCCGACAGACCATTAACTCGGGAAAGGGGTGGAAACCAGACTATTTGTAACACGATTTATGTACAGCCGACCTCTGTACAATCTGTTCTCGCAATCTGGCACTATTATTCTATATTTCCATGTCTAAGCGATATGATGTTCGCTATTTTACTGACTAGGAAACAGAATAATTTTAAATTTAGTATTTTATTTAAGTTAAGTACTTTTCACAACATGATCATAATCAGCACCCAGAAGACGTTCTCTTCGTGATGGGCCTCTCTTAAAAAGCACCACGTGTGATCACCGGAAAGCTGTTTTCAGGGGCACCCCAAGATTTTCACCAGGTCATCAGTATACTGGGTGGGAGGCCATCTGTTACGTGACAGTGACATTTGTCACCTAAATGGCTAAGATAGTTTATGTATATTCAGTACAGCCCCAGAGGGCGTTGTACATAGATGGTGTGTGTAGCCCTGGTCCATCTACCATGTATCGTGTATATCATAAGCAATGACCTGGTTTATAAATGTGTGTCTAATTACCATGCATGTACAAAATCACGCAACAATACTGCACTTACCGGCGCGGGGCTGCTACTCGTTTACCTTTATTCCCCAACGGTTGTCCATGCGAGCAATGATGCCTGCCCATTTGTTTTATTGTTTATTTAGTGTGGAGTACTAAATAAACTATTTTCTATTCTATTCTATTTGTAATAACTGTAATGACTCTTTGTCAGGGCGTTATCTTTCAGGCTGTAGAAGGAATTGCCGGGCTTCAGTATTATCGTACGCTCTTCCTATATCCCATAACGTCAAACATAGCTTCTTAAGAACTGTTCTAACTCTAGGTTTCTAACTCGGGCAGTTGTGTGCTATTTGATTCAGGTCGCAAGAAATAGCTCAGTCGCCTCCGAGGATACCCACCCTTTATTCCGCTCCTACTGAGTCTGCTACTGTAGATTCGGATTATGAATCTGCCTGAAAGACGGCTATGGTAAGTGCTTCTATTCATTAAGGTGGTCTACCTAACCCTCATTTTTTCTTCCACCCATATTGGTTCGATTTGACTGCTGTTCATCGGTTGAGTGATTGCGCTAGTAATAAATAACATACACCGCACGGTGTGGTCGTCATTTCATTAAGTCATCAAAAGCTCTTCATAGATGTTGAACATTACAATAAAATTATTAAAATTCAACACAGTTGAACATGAAGAAGTTAACTGTCGCAAAAATAAGAAATACTACACACAGTAGGTGTATATTACCTAAATTATTTGTACATACTAAATATTACCTAAGCAAAAGTTTATCTCTGACCTATTGTCTGTACGACTATTAATTACGCTTTCGCTACTAAATCCCTGAACCAAATTAAAAAAAAAACAAACCTCGTATAGTCTGTGACATGAAGTTAAACAAACTGTAGGTTCTCTATTTTTTAAATCAATACTTCAGATTTATATTTACTTGCCAAAAATATATGAATTTTAATGGAATTCATGAGTCTGTATGAAAACCGTGAGTAATTAGAAAATGTAATATTCGTTTACGTTTCTAAAAAAATAAAGAGCTCGAACTACGAACTTTTCTATTTCATGAAATAAATTTCAAAACAAGCTCTGATTCCATACGAGTTGTTTATAAGTTTGGTAAGCACAACCAGATTGGCTCCCAAAAGGGTGTTTGTTTTTCAAACTCTTTTAAATTGCGGGTAAATATAATTAATAACTCAAACACTAACAGCGAGTAGATTCTATCAAAAGTTTTTTTGTAGTTCTCGTTGTTGTTAGGTTTACGAATGAGGTAATTATTACATGAAATATGCACAAAAATGTCTCCGAAACAGCATGGTCGGTTATCATGAAATGGGGCCATTTTAGGCCATATGATGCACAACTATTAATTTTACAACTAAAAAAGCATCTTATTTTTTAATCATTTACTAAATAGTATTTTTATAAATTAAAGGTATTAAAAAGATTCGCAATTAATTTAATTGATACGGCATATCAGATTTAGTATAGGTATCAAAGTATGTTGCAAATTATTGAAATATCACATTATTTAGGAGTTTCATATGAAAAAGGGTAAAATCAAAAATAAAAATCAAAATGTTTTTATTCAAAATAGAATTTAATAAATTGCTTTTCGTCAAAACGTAAAAAAGTTACATCTACCACTGGTTCAACCCTACTCTGTATATCAGTATTGTTCTTTTCATATTGCTTTTATGATATTGTGATATTTCAATAATTTGCAACACATGATTTTAACGAGCGATAGGTCGACGCATATAATTTACAATTTTATGAAGAGATAAGAATGTGACCAAGTTACAGATTGCCTTAAAAAATTTGTTGCTCGATCACATGAGGCTGATATGCGTGAACGTTTTCACCAAGCTACTTTACTGCCACAACAAAGTGTGCGTCGTAAAATTCTACAATGATGTAATGTGTCGCATCTCTCGTTTCAGTCAAGTTTTTACTGATATTTAATGACACATAATATTATTTTAGTCTTTTTTAAATGGCATATAGTTACCGTTAGTTTTTAGACGTTTCAAAAAGAATTGAGTTATCAATTCGTCGGGATATTTTTATGTATACTAGTGGACCCGCGAAGATCGATATTCGATCTAAGTGAAATTCTTTTGTAATTAAAAACTGAATATCATATTATGACATGTTATGACATTGTAACTAAAGTAAACAAAAGTAGAATTTTCAACACTTGAAAAAGACACATAGAATCAATAATTACGTGTGTCTTATACAGGGTTAGTTTTTGGTCACCTGCCAAATTTTCAGATTTGATTCAGAATCAACATACATTCGATTTATGAAATAAAACAAATAAGAAAAATAATATTGAAAATATTTTTGTCCCGTACGAAAATAAATAACGTATGGGTAACATAATCGATCATTGCTGCCTAGATCTACGAAACACAATCAGCTGTTGAGGTCAACATGCTCTTCGGGTGCTAATGCGCGTTGGTATATTTACGGACCGGTTCAAATCGATGTTTATGTAACAAAATATTACAAATAAGACGATAAAATTAAAACACACCCTTGAAATGATGTTTATTTCCCTATTTTTAAATATGGCCAGTGACCAAAAACTAACCCTGTAAAACAATGTGTCAAATGCATGGTAGTGTGCGTAAAGTTTTATTTATTGAATTAAAGTACTTTATAAACATTATTACTAAAAATATTAGAGTTCTGCACTTCTCTTACATGTAAACTATAAGTGCCAATTTTAATAATCGTCCGTTAGTGCAATTTTCGTAAAAATGTTCCTAAAGTTTGTGCTTCACGTATTTATATCCATATATAGATTCCTTGATAACTCGATGACATGTGGGCTAATTTGGAAAATTATTTTTTTATTTAATAAGGTGTTCCCGGGATTTCTTAATCAGAAATCCTCAATCAAAAATTTATACGTACATACGTATTTTTTCGTTCGAAATATTTGTTAAAAGTAAAGCCACTTTTAAAATTATTTTTTCGTTTTTTTCGTTCAGGTGTTTTCAAGGCTCAACGTTTCAGTCACCCACATTGGTCCCACTGTCACAAAATCAGGATCTAATGATCCTAACTTTATCCTAGGGAGTCGAGTACAACTTTCAAATTTTATACTCACAAACATGTTCTTTTACTTTTTTTGGGAAGTTAGAAGAAAAAGAAGCTTGCACCTTGAAATCAATATTTAATTCCACTGAGCTAATAATAGACAGTACAGTTTAATCGAAAAATGACTTGACATGGAACTGATCAGATTATCAGTTTCGTCATCAATAAAAAATTGTTACGACTAACAGATATTTTTTATTTTAATATAATATTTTTTTTTTATATTTAAAGAAATCTCTACATGTAATATCTTAATAAATGTCATTATTTAAAATATATTAATGAACACAAAGACTGCGACACAAGATTTTTATATTATTGTAACAAAAAAGTTTTTTGTAGACGAATGCTGGTACAAACAGCACAATGATAATATAAGTTCTGTTATACTATACTAAATTTGCTAATGCCACTTACAGTTTCCCGTAGTACGACCACTTAAGAAATTCCAAAATGATGGAGTAAATAAATTAGCATTTCTGTATAATAGCTCTAAAATGTAAGTATTTAGCGTGCATAAATGATTAAATAAAATAATTTTCACTCGAGACTTCAGGCGTAAATTGCACAGCGCAAATTTACTACTGCGTCGATCCGTCGTCGTAATAATTATAAGATCTCCTTTAGCAGCGAACCCGTGATAATGATTGTTTCATATTTGCTACAGATACACCAGAGTGCCGTCAGGTGCGCTTATATTAAGATAACGATATCATGCATAAAAGATAATTACAACAGTGCGCTCAGGTACACAGTACAGTTGGCAGCTGTTGCATTCTAAAGGCCAATTATACAGTCCATCTGATGTGCTAAGGTAAACTCTCACAATTGAGTGTGCGCTTCAAATATAAACGGCACTTATTATACACCTTAATTTTACGAAGCAGATTTAATCCACAGTAATTACTAATATAATGGATTTCTACTCGGTGGAATGTTTAATAGATAGACAATTTGTGTATACCTGTATACCTGTTAAATAATACGACTAATAGGTATTATTATAATTATTATTGACGTTTATTGGAATTGTTTGTCATTTGAGTAAAAAAGCGTATGATGATATCTGACAAAGCATCTTGAGCTTGATAAATAAGTAAAAATTATATGTATCCGATATTGAGTTAATGCTCTATAAGCCGTGTGCGATTTTATAACAACTAGAAGCAGGGCAGCAACGCCAAACCAACGTCTACGTTCTGCGGATATTTTTTTTTAACCGGAAAAAGGACTTTACTATAATAATTGATCCGGTTCTTTGGGTAATTAAATATTTCCGTGGCTATGTACAAGGATTAATCTTTGCTATTACACATTACTAATGATAACATTGGTGAACATATTGTCACTTACTCGAGTATATTTCTCGTGTAAGTCATCGCTGCGGCATACTATACTAGACACACATCAGTATTATATAGCCCATTTGTTTAGGTAAAATATAATGTATGTACCACAACACTGAGATAAACAGGCTGGGTATGCAGGTTATATAGCCAACATAAAACACTTGTATTAATGAAAAGATGTTAAATTTTGCTACTATAATTTCTCTAAATTAATTACGGTGACGTAAAGAGAAGGGCAATATAAAAAAAATATATTCTCTAAGCAGAAATAAAACTATGAAGACAAAAACGAAGAAAAGTCAAAGAGAATAAAGAATTCATGAAAAGAGTATAGAGGAGGGACGTAAAGCCGGCTCTTTCACTGTCGTAAATATTTATAAATCGTGAAATAGCTGTATAGCGCAATAACAATCCGGTCAATGGTTGACAACAAATGGATACAAAACAGCCTTATTTTTGATGTCGATTCAAGTTGCGTGTCGATGGAGGAACTCAGACCCGCGGAGAGGAGCTTGAGACGCCCGCTAAGTTTGTTACGTCGGTTCTTCTCAGGACAGGGCTAGGGTTGAACCGGTGGTAGATTTTATTGTTGACGTTCAAAAAGTAATTCCTATAATTTCCTATTTTGAATAAAAACTTTTTGATTTTGATTTGATTTTGATTTTAGACGAACAATTTCTCGGAAAACTCCGCATTGAAAATACGATAAAAGATGTCGGTTCCCTCTATCTCTCCTTAGGGCCAAAGGATCGAGCTACCTGGAAATAACATAGTCATCAACAATTCTAGTCGCCCTACGTCGAATATAGATAATGAATCGAGCTGATATTGAGAGGCCTAAAGGTGAGAGCAATACTCTATATGCGGTCGGACCTGCGGCTTGTAAAGTTGCAGTCGATAGGCTGGCGTGAAACACTACTTTATCCTACTGAGCACAACCATCTTCTTTGAAGCATGTTTATCCAAAGCTAGCTAAAATTAATCGACCCTATTCCGTTGAACAATAAAACCTCGACTGCAGACACAAGTTTAAATATTACCGCGGCCAGTTTGTATATACATATAGCTTTTACGGTGCTGTCATCCGCATAACAATGAAGACCACTAGTCTTTGTCAATAGTCTTTGATATGAGGTCCCATATGGCAGAAGGTCCAATAGGGAAGGTGTATGGTCATCCTCATCTGGGATTCACGTGGGCGAAGACATTAATTGTATCAAATCATATACCAAAAGCAAAGTCATAAAAAGATTAACCGCAATCGTTAGAACGTGAACCAAGCCAATTGACATGGTCTATCTAAGTATAACAATCTCTGGGGTTTAAATCTGTTTCTGCACGGAGTCTGAAGCCATTTCTATTTGCTCAAGGAGTCGGTCTGATTTGACATGCCCGCTATGGGATTTGTATAGGCAAGCTTAGACACGGTGGTCGTCGCAGTCTACGCGCAGCCTGGAGGATAGGTTCCTAACTTCACGATAAGAGGCGACTATAGGAGATATTACATTCTCCAATGTAGACAAACTCCAGCTCGTGGTTTAAATTAATGTTCTAATTTTACCATGGGTGGGTAAGATGAATCCATCGGAAAAGATATTTACGTGTCAGTCAAAAAGATGAAAGTTAGCTTCGCTGTCTCAGACTGCTGGTGGTGAACAGCGTCAGCGTATTTTAGACATTATGTAAACTGGAAAGAGATGAATTGACTTCGTCTTTTAAATCTGTTTGTTGACCAAGTAACCCCCCTTCTTTTCAAACGTATATTTGGGAAAAAGAGTGTTTTTTTCCAGTTCTTTAATTTTTGCTGAGTGTTTAGCTGGCACACTGCAATAACTCAGTGTAAAAATGTATGCCCGATAAACGTATAGCAAATTAGAAATTCATCGTAATATAATATTATCTATTAGCGAAAAGGGTAGAGAGCTGTCGACCACGTTTAAATATTTATAAATGTACATTTCAGATTTTTATTCAGCACCCCTTCTACCTTCAAACTGTTTTTACTAAGGCAAAATCGTATGATCATGATACTCTAACAGTGTAAATATTAAAATATTTAGGTTGCAACGCCCGACCTTTCAAAGCTTAAATCAAGGTTTGCCTCGAGGTATAATAATTAATCTTCTTAAATACCGTTAAGGTTTCTAGAAAAGGTTTACTATGTGGATTTAGACAAAGAGCTTTTTAGGTTCTTTTATTATTAGAAAATCAAAACAAAAGAATATATCTTTTGTTTTGATTTTCTACAATAATTATGTACAACATTGCACCTTTTATTAGGTACTACTGTCCTTATTTAAAAAATTTCTCTCCTCCCTCTCTCCTCATACCTCTATGGGCCACCGGCTACTTACACACCGAAAGAAACACGGCAGCACAGCTGTCACTTCACGCTGGTCTTGTGTAAGCGAGGGTACCTCCTCGTTCGTGCCGGCCCCATTCAGCTGCATGCAAGCATGCAGTGTGACACTACCTCAATCATACATACCTGGATCAGTTGTCATAGATCCCCCCCCTGAAAATGGTGATACCTTGTCGTGGTGGCGGTGCGTGCATGCCTCTATGATCCCCAAGGCTATGTTGTACAGGACTACCCATACCGGACAGTCTTGGGGGCAGACGCCAGACAAAGAGCAGCTCGAATCGAGGTCGTCCACCCGTCCCTTTAATTAGCAGAGAGCGGATTGGATTGGAACAAGTGGCGGGTCCGATTTGGACTTCGATGGCGTACTCTTTTGGAGTACTTGGGCCAGGGGCCAAGATGGGAACCTGACTCCATTGCATGTTTCCATGTCGTAATAGGGACTGTTCAGAGACAGCCAGAAAGTACCCAAGGTGGAGAAGTCTGGCCGCTTCTCAAAGGCCAGTCTGTTCCTGGAGGGATGATGTTGCTTGCAAATACGAGACCCTACAATTATAGCGGCTAAAGGCACCCTCAGGGGTTCAGTCGGTATGACACTAAGTGTCGAGTCCGACATAGGTCTAAGGGCCACCCGGGCTTCTAGATATCATATGTAAATGTATTCCCCTGCATAAAAAAAAATTTCTAATTGCTGAGGTGTCTATAAATATTTTAATTTTAATAATGGTTATGGCAATACTTTAATTGGGCTTACAATGAGCAGGAAATACAATGAACTAATTACTATTATAACATCTATTTATTTTTATTGAAATGAACTTAAAAGTGCCAACACGATCTTCGCGCAACCCACAATTGTTTAGCATATCACCTAGCAAAAATAATGTCTCCCAAAATAATCCACTCTCACGAATGTAGCCATTATAACACAAAATGCTCACAAACTGATATATTCTGTAATAGTTTGAACTCATTTAAAAATTGTCTTGTCCAGATAATCATATCTGATAAATAATATAATTATAAAGTAACACTATATTTTTTCTCATAATATGTATTTTTTGTCACTTGCAAAAGCTCTATTATGTTTTAATGAAAACCTTGTGTTAAATATATAAATGTGAAATAAATAAATAAATATTTGCTGCATACCTATAGTAATTGAAACATTTAGTTCTTTTCAATAAATGCCTTATGTTACATAGTACTCCTATAATTCCTATGTTCCCAACCATTACCGGGGAACATCCACCAATATTGTAATCACTTTAAGTTAATTAGGTACTACTTAATTTCTACTCGAATGACTACTTAAGTACTCCTAAGATATCGAATTACTAGATTTCTTGGGTTTTCACTAAGGTAGACTATTAAACGTGATGTTTTAATTTCAAATATTATTATACTATTTATAAGCAGGTTACCGGCGCCGACAAAAGCTAGCGCCTAACTCGCGCTGGTTTCACTTAGACACGCATAGAGAAAACGAATCTCTCCATAGTGATAATCATGTCATTCATTTCATCGGACGACGATTTTATTCTCATAGAAAATATTTATTTAAAATGTAGAAAAAAAAGATTTCTAATAATATTATACACATATTAGAACATAACAGGAGAAGAAAACATATCTAGCATATTATCAGTTATTTTAAAAAGACATTAAGTTTAATGAACTGCTGTCGTTTTTCGTGCGTTGTATAAGTAGCCGGTGACCCAGGAGGTGGAGTTGGGAAGAGGAAGGAAGGCAACGCATCTGTTAATCTCTATGCAGATATCGATGGGCGTCGGTAGGGATGAAAATGGCTCCGACTGCTCGTTTGCCCCCTTATACCATAAAAATAATCTATAAATAAATATTATTTTTAAAGCTTATTTTATCTTGCCTTAAGTACATGTTTAAAATGTATTGTTAATGGTAAGACACCTCTCACTCATGCTGACCCAAGTGCGGCTACATGCATGCAGCATGGAACTACCTCTTACTGAATTATTATAATTTATTTGAAAAAAAAAACCATAAAGTTTGATGAACACAAGTCTTATACGAGGATGACACAAAATACATTGTCCTGCATTTTCAAAATGCAATGGAGACCCTACATACCGCCAAAATATGCTTGAGCCCGTACGAGTCGGCGCCGGGAGTCGGTACGTACAGGTAAAAGAATGTTTCTTTTTAAGTAAGCCCACAAGATAACATTGCAAAATTATCGGAGCTGACTCGTGCAGACTTTTATCGGCGCCGGTAACCTGCTTCTCTGTGTACCCAACTGATATGGCACATTTTTTAATAAGCATAAGCCATTTGTCTTCATTTTGTCTTTAACATTATATATTTCATTTTTCAGCCCTTAAAATCATACCACTGTACGCCCGATCCGCAAGGATCTGCCCATGCCAGTACAAAGCAATAGGTGAGAAGTACAAGCTAGTTTTGGTAACAAAACATCTAACGTAATGGCCTTATCATAAAAGCCGTTCAAAAACATCGTCTAGTTAAATATTTATAAATGTAAATCTCACATTTGTCATTCATACTTCAAATTGTGTTTGGTTTTCAGGAAACAAGAATAAGTTGGGATCTTCGAGAAACGAAATTCTGGAATCTTTTCCATAAATATTTAATACACATTTAAGTATTAAATGAAAACAATAAAGAAAGTGAACATCTTAAGTAAGTACACGGATATTAAAATCATATCTACTTATTTCAAAGAGATAATAAAACAAAATATTTTTGCTTTCGGGTATTTGCACATTTAATATTATTATTTTTAAGTAGTAGTAGTAATATTGATAACAAGTCAACAATGTGGCCATGAGTCTAATACTTTTCGAGTCAAACTCCTGAACTTGGCTGACCTGACATGTTAGAGATTTTCAAGTCACCTATGTAGATGCCCTCAATTAGTCCAGTCCATTTCACAAGACCAAAACCTTTAAGTGCCTACGAGGCATTAAAATTTAGAGGCATCTAATTAGAAATACTGTTTAACGATGATTGCCTATTGGCATAACGATTAATATATGTCACCCAGTCAATTAAGCCGTGTTTCATCAGTAATAAATGAATAAAGTTGTTAATATATAAGTTCTGTATACATTTTATTTATAAACAGCACCTAAAACCGTCGATAGTAAAATATTTACGTAATTGCTTTATACTAAAATTATATTACCAATAATGTGTGTTACCAAAACATACTAATTGATCTCACACGAATTAGTGAAAGGCTAAACACTTAATCAGCATTACTTCATATTATCTTTTTAAAAATATAAACATAATAAAATATCCCTGTCCAAAGATTCCATCAGCTCTGTCTTTAAAAAACATTACTTAAAAATATGCTTTTCTTGAAGATAAAATTCTTGTTTAACTTGGGTGCCTTATCATACCGCCAGGATAATAAATTCGCAAGGATTTAATTTTGTTGTCGTGACGATGATATCTTTTTTTATGACAAGAAGGCCATAAAACGGTGATTTCTTAATACTTTAGGTTCGTATCCGGAACCGGAAATGAATATAAATTTCTAGCTGACTCCAGGCACTCTTCGTTATTTTGGAACGTTAGAAGAAATAAAAGAAAACACAATCTTTACATCCTTTTACTTATTTGTCAACAGGAAGCGTAATTTTCAAAATAGATATTTGGAAATTAACAGAGAAGAATGTTTGCGTATTTCTAGCGTGTTTTTTTTTTTATATAAGTACTTACCTCAACAATGTCAAAAGGAGGTAAAGTTACTTACTTTATTTGTTTGTGGATTGTAATCTCCGAACATACTGACCCGATCGTTTATATTTTATAACAAACTCACACATCCAAGTGTAACATAGTCCAAATTTATTTTGACCCAATTTCAAGCTAATTTTATCTTCTACCTCCTACGTACGGATGTATATTTTAGTAATAAACAATCATATTGTTTTACAAAATACACATTTTAATTAATATTTTAAAAAAAAGTAACAAACACAATTGGCTCATCTTCGAGTCAACTATGTATAAGAATTCAATAAAATAGGGGTACATATTGAAGAATTAATGAATACAAAATTATTTGCGGATTATTATTGCCGATTATTCATTTGCGGCTTTATGTTGAAGCAGAAAGTTCACATTCTTGCATCAATTACTTTGTTTCCAGCGCAATATCGCATTGCTGAAATATTATGTTTCATTTTATACTAACTCATTCATAATAAATGTAATATTATTATAATAATATTATAAAGGTACTGCGGAATCGTTATGTATTGAATAATATTAACGCTAAGACGCTTAATTTTAGCTTTAATGACAATAACAGTAATTTATTTATTTATTTAAAGTTACGTAAAACTATTACACACCAATTACATTATATAACTTTAAAATTAAAATTAACACAAATTTAATGTAAAGCAGACCTATCAGTTACACAATGTGCTTTTATTTGTTCATTCTTGCAAAGACATTATGTGAGACGGAATTATAATAGCAGAATGAAAAGACAACATAATGTAAAATACACTAGTCCTTTGCTTTACATCTCGTTTTCCAAGATGGCGGCCGGAGGACAAGGGTGGCGACCTTCTCCCAAACCCCACCCATGTCCCAAAAATAAAATTGTGTCCATTAAAAATGCAATATTTGGTCCTTAAATTGTAACAATTCAATGGACTAAATATAATAACTCCTAACTAAATGGCAGTTGTAATAATAGACAGATCAATTATCGTTGTCTTGCAACCTCAAGCTTGAGAAAAGTCAGCCTGCCATACACAAAATTTGAATTTGTACCAAAATTAAGATCCTACTTAATATCGGTTATCATGTAATTTTAATTGAATTTGACTTTTCATTTCATTAATGAGGATATTATTATAACAGATATAATACTTTAATTAACGAATAAGAGTAAAGTTGAATTAAATATCAAGTTGGAGTACATCATACATAAAGGTAGAAATCCGGAACCTAGAACGGTGGGATAAGTTTAAAATTAATTAAACTTCAAGTATACTTAGATAATTTGACTATGAAAGGGTAAACCGCTGACAAATGGATGAGGTGAAGTATATTAGATGGCTTAAGTAAGAATAAAGAAAATCTTTGTGTAAAGTAGAATTTCAGTTGGTATATTGGTATATATTTTAATAATTTAATAAAACAATCAAACCGCATATTATAACACACAGCGTGGATTTATCTAGAGCTCAAACAGTCCTACTTTAAGTTTTCCCTTTATCTTTCCCTAATCCTTTTCGTTGAGATCTTCCAAAAGCTTTTTCATATCCTTGAATTTAGACACAAATCTCTAAAGTAAGTGGATATAGGGTTAGTCTCGAAGTATCATGTTGTGACTTTGATAAACCTTATCTTCTCTCTTAATCTGATTATTTATCAATTATCGAATCTAATGATAACATATATTTACATAAAATTTTAAAATAAATTACTGAAGTCAGCTAAACTTAATTGTGATTCATGTAACAAAGTTTGGAAGGCTAAGATAAAATTGACTAAAATAGTTAGAAAACTTTCCGATGTAAAATATAATTTTTTATATGATTAAGACTTAAAAAGATCCCTGTCAGATTTTGGATAGAACTGTATATTACTCGAATTGAAATTGTTTTAATAGCTAAGTCTAACTTAGTGAAAACTTCATCCAACATTTCACTAAATATGGGCTAATACTTGATCGACAGTTTCTAACAACTAACCCTTCATTTATCTTTTTAGACTTTTTTTTGTTGACGCAGGGCAATACATTTAGGAACGGTACATAGGAGCCCGCGTGACTCCTAGACCTATGTCGATCTCGATATTCAGTGCAATACCGACTGCGCATTCAGCCGGTATAATTGGGGGGTCCCGGATATGCACGCAGCAGGATCTCTCCAGTGACAGGCTGGTCTCGGTGAAAACTTCCACTTGGGTACGCCCGGCTGCCTCTAAACAGTCCCTACAACGTCGTTGAAACCGTGCAGTGGGGTCAAATTGCCATCCTGACCCCTGACTCCAGTAAGTCAGACGAGCGCGCCACCAATATGATACCTATGAGACCCGCCAGTTGTCCTATTCCATATAGACACCTGCTGATTCAGAGGGACGTGTGATGAACCCCCCAACTGAGTTGCTCTTAGTCTAGTCCTTGCAGCCTTGACCGGATAAACTATGAGGATCACAAAGTCACGCAACCCTCCACCACGGGAATGTGGCAGCATCTTTGGGGGATATCTTTTTAGATATGGAGTAGCCAATTTTAAGTCATAATTGGAATCTATGTAAATAAATAAACGTTAAAAAAAGCAAATACCATATAAATCTATTTTGGCACTGTTATTTTTAATGTGTCTAAAGGCAAGGCAAGGCAAAACAAATTTCCACAACAGACGTTTTTTGCAGCTTAATAAAAACAGCTTACCAGGTCACCTAGGTTGCTTTTGCAGCACGTGCCGTGTAAACTTTGTTTGTTTCGTTCTTTATATTAGTTCTAAACTGGGAACTTGAACAATAAGTTGTCTTCCTGTATTTTCAGTTTAGAATACATCGTAGCATTTCACAAACTTTTTATTATAATTATTTAAGAAATCTTCCTACAAAAAGTGATATTTCATTATATATCATTTTTGTGGTAATATTTTGTGCCTCGTACTCTAGTGGTAAGCGTGTTCAACTACAGACGTGAGGTCCCGGGTTCGAATCCCGGGTCGGGCCGAAAATTATTATTGGGATTTTTCAATTTCTAATAACAGTCCGGAGTCAGGAAGTTGGCGGTGTTACACCCCCGTGCCTCGGAGAGCACGTTAAGCCGTAGGTCCTGCGCCTGATTTCTCACCAGACATGTCGGATTGCCGTCCCATCGCAATATGAGAATGAGGGAATAGAGAGTGCACTTGTGTTTGCGCGCACACTTGTGCACTATAATATGTCCTGCACAGATGGCACGTCTATATAGACGGCCGCCGTAGCTGAAATCGGCTAGGACGACATTATAATTAATATTTTGTGGCAGTTGAAACAGTCTATACGATCGAAAATATATATCTTTCTGACCAATACCACTGTGCGTTGATGACGTTATGTTGAGTTTTAACAGTCTCAATATCCTATTAGGAAGATGGAGTAAAAGATTGCTTCGAAGTCTCTTGTTGAGCGGACATCTATATGCGCTAGTTTTCAAAAAAAGGCTCGCGGTTGTTTGAGTGCCGCCACTACGTAATTCGGGTGTGTTTAACCAACCCCATAAGCCAGACGAAATTCAAAATCACATCACCGATAAAGGCATACGTTAACGGAAAAATGTTATCCAATATACCGACAGGTCGATTTATATAGTATATTTGGTGATATTGATTGGTTAATAAAATAAGACTAATTGATTATCTCCAGAATGAGTAAGTATATAAAACAAAGAGAGACAACAAAAATATACCCGTATCGTAAGATTGGACTAAAGCAACGTTCACATCAAACAGTTACGTGAATAGAGAGCTAATTTCGAAAGGAGTTGAATAATCGAATAGATAAACAGACCACATGATATGAATTAGGTACTTTATGACTTAGAAACCGAATCGGAATTATTCTCATTACTACAAATTTATATACATTTGTTACTATTAACAGTTTCAAGAATGATAGAGAAAAATTATTAGTAAGTAGGTAACGAAAGATTCTGCAATAGCCAATACCAGAATGTATTTGGCAATGTAGAAGGCAACGTTGGTGGGGTAATTAAAAATATAAGTTAATACATAAATAATTCTAGAATATAAATATATTGTATGAAATACAATACAATACATACTGTGTAATATTATTATCGAAAAAAGAATCGCAATCGCTACGTATGTGGCGGATAAAGTACGCCTCAAATGTTGCGGTTACGAAAGATACCACGATAGAAACATTGCAAAGTTATATAGAGAAGAGATTATAATTATTATTAATGTAAACAGAATAAATTATGGTATGGTGGTAGGTATAGTGGTGGAGAGGTGGTGGTAATAAAACACAGTATGATGGGATTACAAATCTTTAATAATCTGAAAACCTAAAAAATAGTAAGAATAATTTTACAAGAATTAATTTGTAATGTAATTATTTGCATTGTTATGTACGAGTATACAAGGTACATATTTCAATGACGTTTTACTGCTTTTTTTTTAATTAAAAAATAATAAAATATATAAGTACTATTTAAGATAACGAATTCACTATAAGTATTATATTGTTTTGATTGTTAGAAATGTTTTTTTATGATTTTAAAATAAATATAAAAGATAATGAACCCCTTTTATAAGATATAGCAATGTGACACAACGAAATTTAAGTTCATTGTTATCACATTCAGGTTCCCTTCAGTAACAAACACCAGAGTAGGCGGCATAGTTACATACAATTCCGCAATCATCTATAAATTGCTGCCAGGTTAAGTACGGGTGGCGCAGGGGATTATTAACTTAACGATATTTTCAACGTGTAGGCGTGTGGCATGCCAGATAAATAACATTTATATAGCATGCTATAAACATTACTGCAATGCTATCAAGGCCAATATTTTTCTAAAAAATCTCACTGTTTAATAACGTAGACCTTTTTCAGAAAAAAATAATGCTATTAATATTTTTTATATGGGATTACAGAGATATCTACGCAGTTGATGTAATGATAAAAATAGACCGAATTTGCATTATATTTTAATTTTTCCTTGATTTATACATTAAAAATAATTGTACTTTCGATGTCTGCTATGCCTTGAACTTTCAATGGCCGGTTAATCGGCCAGTGACAGAAGTAGGAAACATTTTTCAAACTATTGGTTTCAATTGAATGAAAGTGAAATATATAACGTCTAGTAACTATCCTGTAAACATGTACATACATACTAGGGTTTTTGTGTCCACCAAAATAGGTTATAAAAGAATAATGCAGTGACCATTCTAATGGTACATACGCCATGAATGGGCCTGAGCTCCAGTCTTTCGTGGATCTCCAAAGAGGCGTCCCAGTACATGATCTACTACAAAATTGTAAGGGGTCGAAAATGTCCTGAAATGTTCAAGAAAAGGATGGTACCTACTTTACTATGTTATTACCAGCAAGTAGAAGCGTACGTACAGATACAATTTATAATATTTTTTTAATGGCGTTACTGCAGAGGTACTGCAGTCGCACGACTCTACTGCGACCGGTCGCTAAATCGTGCGACTGCATCAAGTCTCGTGTGCGCCGTCGCCCTAAAAGAAACATTTCTACTTTTACATTTACCCCAGATATGATGAAACAAATTAAAAAGTAAATAGGTAATAATCGAATTGGCCCACACTACCGTAGAGGTACTTCTCGCTTACATGATACCGGAGGAAAATAACAGCTGTCGTGTCGTGTTTTCACGATGTGTAAGTATCGGTGGCCCGTGGAAGGGAAGGAAGAATGAGGGCAACACATCTGTATAATTTCTATGTGGATGTTTATGGGCGTCGGTAGTAATGAAAATGATCCGACTGTTCGTTTACTTCTTATACTATAAAAAGAAAAAAACCTGTAACTTAAAATAGCAATGTAAATAACGATTATTCCGGCATACGGTATAATATACTGACTAAAAACTCAATTAGTTGGAAAAAAAGTAAGTCAGAAAATATTAAGAATATACTAGCTTTGTTTTGTATATAAATTTATAGCTAAAACTTTTAAAACGATAAATTTTTTTTTTTCCGCTTTTATCGTTACTGTAAAAATATGTACGATAATATTATACTATATTTTTTATGAGAACACAAAGGCGGCGATATTTATCATAGCATACGAGGTAATATTTTCCCCCGAAGTAAAAGCATCTGGTTATTATTAAAATTAAAGGCACTGGGGTCGCAATATGGATTATATGAGATTATTACATTTACTCGCAAAGTTCTGTAATACCTGAATGGTATAAATATATTTTTTAAATATGGTTGGATTTATCTTTATGTCAGATGCTAGTTAGTAGCAAGGGATAGCTCAATTTTTTACCTATTTATGTAGGTACCTATGTGCCAACATATTATTGTTAGTACAATTATTCTATACATATATTAAAAATGTAGAAGATGTCGTTCTGTCCGTTTCTTGTGCGGCTTTCATGCAAAAACTACTTTACGGATTTTGATGAAACTTTTTTGTTATATAAGTTATTTACTGCTCGGTAACATATAAGCAATAATTTATTAATTTACGTATATAGTATTTTATATTGTAGTAGTAGTGTAGTATTGTTGTGTATAGTAGATATAATTTTTGTGTTTAATGTTTGGTGTGCAATAAAGTAATATTTATTTATTTATTATTTATTATTAAGCCTGGTCAACATTTAGAATTTGAGTATCTAGAAAAAATCTGCTGCGAGAAAATCGCTCATTCCTACGGGAAATTCAGCAATAATATTTTACCCGAAGGATTTGAACATTTTAAAAATAACAACGACGTTACGCTTACGAAGTTGCGGGCACTAGCTAGTATTTATTAATACAGTGCCTGCCAACCTCATCCTCTTGTAATAAATATTTTGACATGTCAAACTCTCGCGGATTCGAATCTCGCCTGGATCATGGAAAATTTAAATATATAAAATATAGGTATTTCCGTGGTCTAGTAACCTTAACACAAGTCTTTACGGTACTTAGCACGGTAGTCCACAGATATTATTATTCTCTGGGGATTAAACGTGATACAATGATTAACTTATATTGGTTTTGGTATTAAATTAATCATTGTCAAACACGATGTCGTAAATTAACTGTAAATTATGTGTATGATACAAATTTACGTAGCGTGTCGAGGCTACTGCACAGCAACCAAATGTATGTCAGTATCTCTCTTTACGCTAGTGACAATCGAACACAATCACATTATTAACACAACGTTAGAAACGTTAATATTACGTGTCTAAAATTGGATAATGTTATTCAACAACTAGGTTGATTTTAAAATAAACATAAATTCACTAACAAAAGACAAAAACTTGCCTTGGAGCTTGCTTATGTAGAATTATACTATAATGAGGTAAAATTAATGTTATTATATACATTATAATTTATTACTTATTATATTTATGATAATAATTGTGAATATAGGTGCCAACTCCGAGGATACTAATTAATTCAGTGAATATTTCTTTAACGGCTTTAAGCTACCATGTAGGACGGCACTACCTTTTACTAAGTTCGAAGTAGTTAGCCTCCCAAAAAATTGTTAGCAAGGTTCTTGAGTGACATTCCCGCACCTTAATACGGAGAGTTTATAGACAGCCGCTTACGATGTGTTTACTTGGTTAAGGTGGCGGGGAGTCGCTGAATGCAAGTAGCTCGTGAGCCTGAGGAGAAGCCAAGGAGTGGACTTTCTCCGGTTGACAATGATGACTAATATCTCACAGGTAGATAATATGTACTCAATTAGCTAATCTCCCTAAAACGCCTTAAGTAAATTACATTCTATTCTACAATAGCCTCTTTCTCTGCAAAATATCAACTACATATTACGCTGCTACTTTAGAGTAATAATGTACTTACTTACTCAAAGATGCAAACCCATATTTCACTACAAAGCTCTATCAACATTAACACTTAAAAACTTACCGTAGATTTTGCCTCGGGCCATTATAAAACTCCTTTAATACGAATAAATGACAGGGTATTCGAAAAAGTTTACTTTAAAGCATTTAATGGCTTTAGACAAAAAGCTTTTTAAGTACTTTTGTAAACTGTTTGTTTTTATTTTAATTTGAAGTTGACTTTTATTTACATTACAGCTATTAAAAAAAAATACCCTTATACACATACTTTGTCCCTCTGTATATCCGTTGGTCTATCTGTTGGTCTATCCGTCCGTCAAGACCTTTCAAAAGCATTGCGTGAAAGGGTCGAGCTGAAATTCATGCCCGATACGTTTTGAGCACATGTTTTCAAGGTACAAAAAGGTATAAGTTATAAACCTTTATTGACTTTCCTTGGTCTTATATATCTTATTATTACTTGATAAAAGGCAAATGAAATTCGAAATCCAATACAGCTTCAAAACCAGATTTTGATGGTCCATTCATCTCTTTTCTTTCATTGGAAAAGCAACACACCAAATATAGTTTACTCCGGTTTAGTCAACACATGTATTATTACTATTATTTGCAGCAATGAAACAAAGTACTCTTATGCAACAATAATTAACATTGGCTATCAAACATCATTTTGATAAATATTTATTAATGTAAATCTCAAATTTGCTATAAATAAGTAACTTGAAATTGTATTTACTGTTGCACATTATACATATGCGGATGGAAGTAGGACATGACGTGTAACAGATAAGAGTTGACAGATGATGCCTTTTAATAAGTACATATAATGTATTGGTTATCTCCAACTCTACCATACCAATTATCATAGAAAACACATCTATCAAACATTTACCAGTCAGGAATCAGAAATAAGACTCAGAACTCAAGAAAATTCTGGAAGCTTTTAGTATTTTTGATAAAAAATTAAAAATAAATTAAAAATACTGTTAACAATTAAAGTACTTGCTTTAAAACAGAATATGTCATCTTCATTAAATATATTATAGTGATTAAAATGTACCTACCAAAAATATACGAGTAGTCGAGTAATATTTGCTTTTGGCAAGTTCGGATAACCTGAAAACGCACAAATTTTCGCGGAATATGCAGACTGCTAAACCAACTAGACCAGGAAGTTTGAATACAAAATTAACATTTCGGTACCCAAATAAATTTAAAATTATTTGGAATACATACGATACAAGTATAAACCTATTTGAGTTATTAAAATATAAAAAAAACTTATAGAACTGAACGTAGTCTAAAACTTTAGCTGCAGAAATAGACTACACTAAAAATGAAATATCATTGTATTATTATTAAAATAATGTACCTAAATCTCAGTGGTTAAAGGAGGTTTTAAGGTATTATCACCTATTTTTCTAATATTATGTTTTCTTCTATACCGATATTGCAATATATAGCGTCTCAACAGGCTATAGTTTAACACAAACTTTTCAAATATAAAAATAAATTAAGTACTACATAATATATATAATTATACTAATAATATATTATTTTATAATTATTTTCTAACATTGATTTTACACTTTTGTTTATTGAATAGGTGTGTGAAATACATCCAAATAATTATCACTACATGGTAACACCATTGTATTAAGTACTTTTAGTTTAATTTATTACACAAATTTTGTAATCTAAGGTCTTCACAAGATCACAAATATCCTGTGACGCAACTTCAAACATGAGTAAAGTCAGACTGCGGGATACAAAATTCAATTCGTATTTTTTGAGCACTTATATTATATGATTATATTTTTTTGAGTATGTGTATGATGATTAATATGTGATAAAATTGTATTCACTTATAAAAAAATGTAACACACTTAAGAAAACGTTGACTCGATTGCTATACAAGTTATGTTAATTTGAAAAGTTAGTGAAGTCTGATATAACATCTCCATTAATTAACAAGTAGTAAAGTTAAATTAAATTTCAAGTTTGCCTACATGGAGGCAGAAAACCGTTACCTTAAACGCTAAGTAAGTTTAAAATTAATCAAGCTTCAAGTATATTTAGATAATTTGACACTGAAATAGTTAACTGTTGATAAATGAGATGAAATTAATTAAGTATTACGCAAGGTTTAGTATTTTAATAATATTTGTTTCAAGTTTAATTTATTGCATATATAAGTTGTAAGTAAAATAACAAATGACAATTAAAGTATTTCTTAATCATTAAAGTATTTGTGGTCATTGATCTAACATGAATCGAACAGACAGGGGCGACCGTGAAAGTCCCAGATGAATGAACATTTTTCTTTTCGCTGGGCAATGCATTTAGGCATGCCCCTAGGTGAGGGAGATCCCAGGGGGTATGTGGGACTCGGGAGACAAACTAAGCGGCTCCCCCTACCCACTAAGCCCCAGCGGTGTTCCTACTAATCCGCCATATTATGCCATATTATGGAGGAGCAACGGGAAGGCGGTGATATACAACCGCGACTTCACCAGCAGATAAACGAACATTTCATTCTATTTTTTTTTTTTTTATTTATTTATTTTATTCAAACATTACAATAATAAATAAAAGCAGACCAAAAACCACGCAGGTTTGTCTGGAATGCTATTCTTATATATTAATAATTTTCAACTTAAAATAAGACATATCAACATACAGGTATACAAAATAGTTTAAAAAAGAAATAAAATGAAATGAAAGCGAAATGAAATGAATTTTACAAATAGGTTGGGTTTTCAACTTCAAAAATTCAACCCACATGATAGATATTATGAATCCTACATGGCACGAATAGGTCACGAAGAGGTTACTTTTCAAATTTTTAATATTATATTATAAAAGTTAAAAAACAATTTTGTTTTAAACAGCTAGCTGTTAGTTATTGCTTGTTAGCTTATTGCATGGTATATTTTTATCATCATAATAATATGATGATAAATGAACTTAATTTCTCAATTTTGTGTATGTTGCCGACCTGACATATCGTGACTTTGATGATATTGTATGAAGTGTCTAGTGAGTTATTAAATTATGTATCTAATGAAAGTATAGTTAAATTTAAACGTTTTATTAATGTTTTTAATAAACTTAATTGAGATTCGTAATACAAAGTTTTGAATGTTTTTGATCTAATGTTTAGACAAAGCCTACATTATTAGTTGCGAGTAACTTTTCGAAGACATATTATAATTTTATAATAATAAGACTTTAAAATATCATTTATGTAATTCATTAAGAGCAAAAGTTATCGTTGTTGAATTGACTTAGTAACGAGGCGTGCCCTCGTAGTTTCATGCTTACAAAGTATATTCCAAGGAATCATCATCAATTATATTTTTCGGTATCAAAAATGTCATGTTGTTATGTATATTAGCGCCAAACCAAATCTATTAAATTATAAAATAAGTAGGATTAATTTATGTAAAATTAAAATCAATTACAAGTTGATAAATTGTTTTATTCATTAGAGATTGTATTAATATTCATAGGTAATATTTATGTTCAAATATGAATTGAGAATAAATTATCTACTGTCAAATACTATAATATGTTTAAGATTTTCATTATAGCAATAAATTATTTCAGTCTTGGCTTGCTGCTTTCCCAGAGATAGAAACTCTTGGGTTAGAGCCCCTCTATATCTTCAACCTCCTCTGCATTGTTTTATTGTTTCATTCAGATACTCACGGGGACTCCACAGAAATGGATCCGTCTTAGTTCTGGCTGGGACATGTGTCAGCCTCTAAATGTGGGTGGATGCTAACATCTCGTACGTCTAAGTAACTAACCCACAAGTTACAATACTAAGTTTAATGGATACCACCACAAAAGATCCTCTTACCCTGTATGAGCCTCGTCTTTACGAAGCGCGTACCCGGTCCCCCAGAAGGTACTCCAGAAGGTAGTGAAGCACTCGGCTGGAACCCTTTTGAACACAACCCAGGAACAAGTAAGAAAATTTGTTTTGGTTACAAACACATCTTATATTGTGACAATACATTATCATAAAAGCTGTCAAAAATATCGTCTCGTTAAATATTTATAAAATTAAATCTCAAATTTGTCAATCACACCTTAAAATTGTGATTGATTTAATAATTTTGATTGCTTTATTGTGCTAATAACCATGTTTCAGCACCAATTTGTTTTACCAAACCATAATTAACATCTCAAATACAAGGTGTTACCCGCGACTTCGTTCGCATGATTTTTCCCGATAAAAAGGAGCCGATAGCATTCATCAACTATCTCCGATTCGGATCAACGGATCGATGTGATATTTATATAACATCGATCCTTCGATCCGATCTGATGTGAAAGACGGACAAAGAAACAAACAAACAAACAGATAAGCACACTTTCGCAGTTATAATACTAATATTGATACCTATGGATTACCTAACTAAAATTTATTCAAAATAAAACAAAAAATATAAAAGCTCTTTTTTAAACTCTGTCCATTTAAAGTATTTAATAATATCTGTTGGCAAAATTACTTAAAAATATGCTTTTCACGAGATAAAATTCTCGTTTAACTTGGACGCCTTATCATACCACCAGGGTAATAAATTGGCAAGGATTTAATTTTGTTGTCGTGACGATAATATCTTTTTATGTCAAGTAGGCCACAAAGCGGTGATTTCTTAATGCTTTAGATATCGTCTCCGTAACCGGAAATGAATATAAAATGCCAGCTGGCTCCTCTCCTTCTTAATTTTTTTTGGTACGTCAGTGGATAATAATGTTAGAAAAGTTATCACAAAATGTTTCGTAGCTTAGCTTAGTTCAGCTTTCGCATTCACTTGTTTCATAGACTTTATTTCGCCAATTTTATAGATAGGTCCGCTTATTTGTTAAGATTTTCTATTTTCTGGTTTCAAAATAGTCATTTATAGGTCTATGTTTTATTTTTGTTTATTTACTTAGAGAGATAAAGTTACTAACTTTTTGTTTTTTTGTTTGTTTGTATGTACAGGCTAGCAGGCGCCATGAATGCATGGCTATATTTAAATAGAATCGTAAACAATACATGATCAGTTGAAGGTCAGGGTGCAGTTTATAAATACGACATGGATGAAACCGCCGGGCACAGCTAGTAGGCAACATTTCATTATTATTAAACTAATTTTATCTTTTACCATAGAGGTGGGATGAGAAAGGGGGGCAACGCATCTTTATAGCCTCTATGCAGATGTCTATGGGCGTCAATATCATATAAATAGCTTCCACTGCTCGTTCGCATATACCATAAAAAACCTACCAACGAAAAGGATAGGGTAGGCTAGTTGAATATTTCAGTCTCGAATATGCTGCCACCTTGTCGTAGTGCGTGGTGGCTTGCGTGCCTCCGTCACCCCAAGGCTATGCCGGACAGGGCTACCAATACCGTCCCTCTGAATAGACGAGGGCGGCGTGGATTGGAACGAGTGGCGGGGTCCGCTTTGGACACTGGTGGCGTGCTCCTTTGGAGTACTGATGTCAAGATGGGAACCTCACCCCATTCCACGGTTCTGACGTCGTAATCAGGACTGTTCAAAGGCAGCCGGACAGCCCGCAAGGAGGAGAAATCTGGCCTTTTCACCAAAGCTAGCTTGTCGCTGGAGGGATTCTGTAAATCGCGGATCCGGGGCCCTCCATTTTCAACGATTTTCTATTCTATTATATTCTATTCAAAAAGCAAAAGGTGTCTGCAATGGCAAATTTAAATATTACACATTACTGAAAGTATTATTTAAGAAATTGCTTCCGCCCCCGGCTTCGCCCGCGTGGATTTCGGACTTCAAAATTAATTCAAAATGTAATTCTGATATGAAAGCTATATTACTGTAAACTATCATGAAAATCCGTTCAGTAGTTTTTGTGTGAAAGAGTAACAAACACACAAACTTTCGCATTTATAATATTAGTAGGATTAGTAGGATTGGTGGAACAAATAATATTTTTTCGCTACTGGGATCCTTTGTGTACCTAATAGGTATAAGTGTATGTGTTTCTTTTAAATTGTTATATTTGTTACGTGCAAAATAAAGAATATTTCATTTCATTTATTCGAATATCGGTATCAATTCAAGAAATGTACAAAATTATCTTTATTCACCATTTAGTGATTTAAGAGGGGCTACCTAGAGACTATGTATTGTTTGAGATCAACACAACAATATTTTTTGATATTATGGTTACAATTTATTATCATTAAAATGTTCAAGTTCGTTATTTTGCTCTTTTTACTCTTTTACGCTTCATTGTTCAAGAAGATGATAAAACAACAAAGAGCCCCAGTCTAAACTTTACAAAGCCACCGCAATTACTTGGATCTTCAACAAGCGAAATTGTTTAATGCTTCGCCTTTTATTAATACTAATATTATATGACTTTAATTTACCTCTGATTTTATATAGTAGTAATTTATATAGTAGTATATTCTGAATTTACAAAGCACTAATCGCTGAGGTGAGATGAAACAAATTAAGTGGAGTAATCAAAACTAATAAGTATACTTTTAATAAATATTTGTATAAAGTTGAATTTACTATATCAGTAAATAATTAATTAATGAAACTATCAAGTACATAATATTATATTGAACATAGTACGGATTTATTTATAGCTTGAAAAGACCATTTTAAGGCTTTCCTTTTTCCTCTCCCATGTCCCTTTAATTTCCTTGAACTAAGGTACGAATTATAAAATTTAGTAGATATAGCTAAATTAGCCTCTAGTCCACGTTACATGTGTCGAAGTAGTAAATAATTTATTGTAAAAAAACAAATTCTTCAAAATAAACTGTTTTTGTTATTATTGTGTCCCTTGCATATGATATCACAATACAAATAATTTTTTTTCTCGTCAAATCGATGATCTCTATTATTTTTTACTTAAAGAGAGTAATTTTTCGCCCATCGGAAGATTTTATTTTATTAGATCGATAGTAGAGAAAAAACTCGATCGTGCTCACTTTGATTTAGTATTAAAAGATAATATTCGTCAAAACAGTGGGGTTTTTTTTAGTTTTGAGCCCTGAAGTATCGATTTTGCGACTTTCATAAACTTAGGTAATCTTAATATAAATGTTGATATTGATATATGAAGTATTTAGTAATTCATTAAATTTTGCAACGAATGACATTAAATATCAAAGATTAACTGTAAATATTTAAGTGTAAATATTACTTAATTAAAAACTGTAAATATTACTTAATTAAAAAAAATGTGTTTGTGTAACAAAGTTTAAAAAGTTTTAGATAAAATATTTAGAAAACTTTCTGATAACAATTTATAATTTAATATAAATAAGACGTAATACGTTAAATGGATGCGTTAAACACATCCATGTAACGTTTTACACCGAAATGTAATGTACCTACGTACCCGAATTGAAATTAACTAATTAATTAATCAATTAATTAACTAGCGGTGTCGAAAATACGAACCATTTGGATCTGCAAAATATTATATTTATTATATTATATACACTTATAATATTATATTGGGATTTAATTAAAAAATAACCTTTTCTTTACATTCGGGAAAAAAACAAATCTATATCAATAAATAAGTACAAGTTAATAATACATTTTGTTTTAATATTTATATATAAAGAGGAATTATAATATCGAAAGATTTTTATCTCTATCACAGATTTATATCTTTAGATATAATATTTATATCTTAACATAATGTTGTTAGTGCTTCAACCGTATAACCGTATTTATAAGTTGACACGACACCAGGTATTACGGTTATAATCCAGTGCAAAGACTTTACTGTAAAAATTTTCTGTAAATTGTAAATTAACTGTAGATATTATGTGTATCAAAAACTGGTTTTAACAATTACAAAGACGCATTACGAAGTTACAGAAATGTGAAGCAACGAAATAAGTCATTCTTATCACATTCACATTTTCTCTGCTGTAACAAGCATCAGCGCAGGCGGCATAGTCACGTACCATTCCGCAATCAGCCATAAATTGCTGCCAGGTTAAGTACGGCATGCGCAGGGGATTATTAACTTAATGATATTTTTCCCGTGTAGGCCTATAAGAGCATGTAATTTATCTGGCATGCCATAAACATTGCTGCAGTGTTACCAAGGATCTGAAATTACAAGGAAAATCTCACTCGAAACAACTGCTAAATTACGCATTCTTTTTTCAAAAAAGAAAAATATTTAAGCGCTAGCTTCAATTCGTAGAACTTACAGCAAAAATTTGAAACACTTAGTTTATATTTGACCCTGAGCTTATATTTGTAAAACTTGGCTTATATTTATAGAGTTTAGCTTATACTTTCAACGTGTGGTCTATTTTAGCTATGACCTAGTGATTGATTTTCCGTCAGGTGTAATTGTTATATAAATTTATATGCTCTTTTTAAATTACAACATATTTTTTACTGCATTTGTGTGGAAGCAGATAAGTGTGAGACCATTTTTAATATCATAATTGGTGGTAAAGTGTAATAATTGATTTATTATGTAAGTATTAAGTAAAATTATTAAAAATAGAAATTACATTGTTTTAAACGTATAATATCCTTTATGACTATGACGTGGTGGGATTATTCCATAATTCTCCATCAGTTATTTATACTCTAGATGTTCCTTCTTGTGCTTTATATATATTTTAACTTAACTAATATTTAAAAAAAAATTAATAGACACCTCAACCAGCTTAATCGAACAATGGGAAGCTAGGTTACAGTTTTTATGTTTTACGGAAAACCAGTTTTTTAGATATTACAACTTTATTCGGTTGGGGGTGCGATGTTATCCTCGTATAAACAATAATGATAAAGAAGATAAGTAAAGATTTAGGTGCACATCACGGCATTTAATCAGAAGTATGAGTTGTTTAGCATTAAAATGCAGGGGGTATTTTAAAAATTTTTATAATATAAAATATTTTCAACACATTTATTCTCCCTGATTTTTTTCATGTTTAAAAATATTTGAGACTCATTTTTAGAAATAAAAAATGTTTGTTGAGGTAAACATTTTAAAGTCTTTACAATTTATGGCCGTCCATTGTTCTAACGTTTAAACACGACGAAAAATGCAAAGAAAAATAAGCGCATAGAATGTAAGAGGTACAAGCTTCTAAAATACATCAACCTTTTATTTTGGTATGCTAACAATTCAGCAACATTTTTAAAAGTTAAAAATATACTTTAAAAGTTTAAAATTTTTTCAAACGCGTATATTTAAAAAAAATTGCTTTGTGGCTTTTTTACGTCTGAAACCTCTTACCAAAAATAAATCACATATATACTTTAAAACAACTTACTTTGTTTCTTCCTACTTTCTCGTCGTTCCTACGTTCTACTTGTTCCGTACAACTATGTTTATAATATGTATATATACTCAACTATACTGCGTGCATATGCGGCATACTGTAAAATGAACATCGAGAAATAAACAGCCAATTAGGGCAAATAGTGTGAAGAACAGTAACGCGACTACATAATATGGAAATGCAAATTGACATTGGAATTGGCTCCAGTTGCTCGTTTGACTATAAGAATGATATAATATATGAATGAATAAGAATACTATAAAAATAGAGTCAACAAAAAATAATACAAATAAGATCTTTGTTTTTAAAATATATCTGTTTACAACGTCAAATATTATTCAGAAGCTTTCAATGAGGTATTTTTATTGAAATGCAAACATCAAACAAAAATATAAATGCGAAAGTTTTAAGAGAGAAATATTTTATTTGTTTTATTTGCTCGAATATGGGTATAATAAAATGTATCATACTATATAATATCAGCATGCAAATATCATATTAAAAAACACATTTAAATTAGGTAATCAATATTCATTCCTTTCATGAAATTTACTTAAATGAATCTCTATCTTAAATATTTAACATAGCATTAAAATTACAAAACTAAATTATAATAAATGAATATTAATAAAAAGTATTTATAAATTAAAAAAAAGACACCACATAATATAATCATTTAAAAATGTAGTATTTTTCGCATTTTTCAGTATTTTTTAGGAAGAATTAACAGTGGATAAAATTGGGCACAAAGTATGTATACATTATTTTTTCAAACAATATTGGATGTTTTTATAAAAAAAACGTACTCCTTTGAGGCAATTTTTGCGCGAGCGCAGCCATAGGAGTTTCAGCTCTAGTCAACTAACTAAACTATAATTACAATAGCAAATTAGTAATATAATTGCAAGTTAATATTATAAATTTATTGTAGCAAAAAAAAGTTCACAATGATTCTAGCCTGCTGTTAAATACTTTGATAAATCAACCAGTACAATATATAATATAATTAATAGAAAGTATTTGAAATATGACGTCTCTAGGATTGTGTTAAATTACTTCCATATTTATATTCACGTTTTCATGTCGCAATAAATGTAGAGTGTTAATTAATAAACAAGAACAAATACCAACAAAGTAAGAAATGTTTTTGTGAAAACAGAGCCCTTGAGAAGGCTTCCGTGGTTATTCAATAGAGTGTACAAGGGCGCACGTTTTACGAGTCAGTGCTTAAGAACATTTCATTACAACCATACCAACCACCAGAAATTTGAGAAGGCGGTCGTTTCAGAACAAGTTTGCTTTTGTACATCTAATATATTATTGAACTTACTTTCCAGGTTTATGTCGTTTATGAATATCGATACTAGCAGATGATTAATTATTGTACAATACTAAAAAGGTTTGAATCAATATGAGTTAAATGTATTTTATTTTTATAAAAAGTGTTATGTTACAATGATTTTAAATTATTGGTTAGCAAAGAATTAATTTGAAAGAAATTATAATATAAGACCCCTTCTGATGACCTATCAGGGTGATGGTTTGAAGATGGGCAATACAACTAGATATGTGGATGTTAGTGGGGGTATTAGTCAACGATTGGGTCAGAGTCACACGTTTGTTCACTTATGCCAAAATAAAAAGAAATTGTGATGTCATATTGCAATATTGCTTGCTTGGATATGTTAAATTGTAATTGAAATAGAAAGTTGCTAGGTCAATTGAGCATAAACACTTGTCTCCTAGCAAATGTAATGTGGAAAAGATGTGTTTCTTAAGTACAGTTAATTTTCTCAGCGCTAAAAGGAGGAAATAAACGTTGTGAATTTCATAGAAGCGGGGTTTGTTTACCCACTTTAAAAATTGCTCTGAAACGCTTGTTCTCACTTCAAAATAAAAGTAAATTGTTGATATCACAAAACAAAGTTTAAACTGCTTTAAAAAGTCTTCTTTAACCATTTGATTATAATTTTAAATAGATGTCTGATAATAAACATACTAATTATAAAAATGACACTCTAATTTGAACACAATATTGTTCATTTTCAATATTAATATTTTTTTTGGTAAGAAAATAATATATTTTATGTGCTTGTGGGGGTCATCTCGGGGCTTGGTGAACCTACAGAGGCCTACGGTTCTCAGCGTGAATGCCATTACCCAAATGGATCGCTAAGGGCATACTATTACCT
>LUGF01021223.1:64606-103922 GCA_001625245.1 Calycopis cecrops
GGGGGTCGGGGGGGTTTGACCAATACGATTGGTCATCCTAGGACCGTCGCTGGTCCCCCTCGACAGATCTCTATCTTGTCGCGGCGAGGGGGCTTAGTACCCGTGGCTTCGTCAACCACGGTAAAGCCAAGAGGGATCCCAGGTGGGGACGCTCCGAGTGGGCTTCACCAAGGCCTGGATGCGTCCATGGAGGAGTGGTTGCGGGAGGAGAGGTTTCTCGGTTTGTCGTTCCCGTGCACCCTATCTCCCTCGACCGAACGGGGGCGCACCGTCTGATGCGTTGGCGGTGGGACCGCAGAGGAAAAGGAGATGTGGTGTGTCGTTGCCGTCCTCCCTGTCTTCTGCGGCCGTTTAAACATTTGTCCGTCGCCCAGCGGATGAGACCAGCCAATGCCGCAGATGGCGGCGTGGATTAGTACGACCGGCGTGGTGTATTGGCATATTCACCGAGGCCAGTCTGTCGCTGGAGGCGCCCTGTTGCTTTTAGATCCGGGGCTTTCCAATTATAGCGGCTGAAGGCACCCGCAGGGGTTTAGTCGGTAGAGGCAACCCAGTTGTCGAGCCCGACACTATACCCAATTGAGCCACCTGGGCTCCGGGGTAGCGTACGTAAAGGTATTCCCCTGTGTTATCAAAAAAAAGGACCGTCGCTGGTGGGCGACTATGTCCGGGAGGAAGGAAGGGGAGGGGGTTATCTTTCGCTGGGGAAGTTCGGCCATTCAAGGCCGTGTGTGTGGTGAGTAGGTGTGGATGTGTATTGCATGTGCGGGTGTGATCTTCGTCCGCACAACCGGACAAACGGGCCCTACTCCGCTCGGTATTGCGCGGCTTACCAGCTCACGCGGGTACGGTCGTCCGTCAGGTAGTTGCGTTTGCAGCAGACCCAAATCCCGTAAATGAACGTGCGGTCCATTGTCTGCCCTATTGAACATAGCGCATGACAGTCAAGCCACAAATTCGTCTACCGACACGACTAGCAAGTCTCGCGCGATCACATGGTTACGGATGTAACGACCGGCGCCGGTGATAACCTGCAGAGTGATGTTTTGCTAGGCTTGCCGGTGGTCCTTCTGTGACGCGGAGATCAGCGCGTACCATGCTGGGGCGGCGTAAGTGAGTCGTGAGCGGATGTAGGTCTTTAGATACCTAGCTTCGCGCGTAGTGCAAACTTAGGGTCCGACACTAGCCGCAGCAACGCGCGGACCGCTCTCGCCTGGTTGTCCAGTCCGTCAACCTGCGAGCGCATCCACAGCTTGTGGTCGATACTGCACACAAGATACACGACTGAGGATCTCCAAGATAGCTCCTGGCTTAAAAAGTTCGACCGCCCTGGCATGCCGCGTCGGCTGATGACAAATAGGGATGCTGTCTCCACGTTGATAGACTTCCCTATTTGTCAAGCCACTCCGGTAAATGGTCCAAAAGGCACTGTATGCGCCCAGCAGCTAGCTCCGGTTTTCGGGACAAAATGAAATACGCACTGTTGTCGGCAAACATCGCGAGCGTGACATCTTCCTCGCTCTCTACCGAGGTGTCATTGAGCGTGGAAATGTCGTTCGTGTAGGCCGCGTACAGGATGGGTGATTAACAGCTGCCTTGGGGGACTCCGGCACATATCTCGTCGAGAGGACTGCCTAAGCTTCACCGCTATCCGGAAGGTTCTGCCCTTGAGAAAGGACGCCACCAGTCGCACTAGGCCCTAACTAACTTGAATAGAAGGCCCAGGTGCCGCACTCGGTCAAAGACCTTCCCCAAGTCGAGAAAGACTCCGATCGAGTGTCTCCCCTTGTTCATCAATGACCATCAAGGACAAGTGGGGAGTTGCTGCAATGTTGTCGAGTGGCCGCAGAGTTGTATTTTTTTACGCCCAAACCCACAAAATCTAGAATAACTTGTAAAATAGTGGTTAAACATCGCGGCCGAATATAGTAGACCATACCTTAGTTGTTTTAATAGACACGTGCATTATTAAAAGTAACGTATACAAATATTTGTTTTTATTTACTTTTTAAATTTTAGGTTACGTTTACCTTCGCAAAATTTGACGATGACGCACATATCTAAAACTATGTTGTATATTTATTGTGACTATGGCTGTATTTCAACCGCAATCAACTTATTGTGTCCCAGATGAATGCAAAGCTCATTATTTTTTATAGGTCGATGTCGATATCGATAGTCTGCTTCTAACTTTAGCCACTTGGGATTCTAGTTGTTTCTATTTTATGATTTGAAATAGACTTTAAATAAACAGAGTGCATCTACTTTTAATACCATTTCTTACCTTGTATTTTCACATACACAACACCAGCGTAAGTCGTCTGTGCTTTCGCGTGACGTGCTGTGTGTAAGTTTCCGGTGGCCCATGGAAGGTTAGGGCCACGCATCTATATAATCTCTATGCGGATGTTTATGGGCGTCAGCAGTCATGAAAGTAGATCCGACTAGATGTTTGCCCCCATCTAATATATAAAATTCTCGTGTCACAGTTTTCGTTGCTATACTCCTCCGAAACGGCTTGACCGATTATCATGAAATTTTGTGAGCATATTGAGTAGGTCTGAGAATCGGCCAACATCTATTTTTCATCCCGATATTCCCACGGGATCGAAAGTTACGCGGGTGAAACCGCGGGGCGCAGCTAGTATACTATAAAATAGAAACAACTTTAAACATTTTTTGTAAGCTTTCACGATTTATATTCCTATTTATATACTGTAAAATATATGTATATATACTGTAAAAAGGACTTAATCGCGTACTATTTTATACAAAGTATTTATTTTATTAAAAAAGTACGCGATTAAGTCCCGTTTATAGTACATAAATAAAAAATATATACCTATTTTGTAGCTAAGTTCTTTCCTCACAAGTGCAAGCGCCCGAGATTTAATCTCGTTCTCCCTCTTGCATCATAAAAATCCGTACTTTAAAAAGAAAAACGGAAACCCAAAAGGATTACTTTATTGTCCGTCTGTACATCTGTCGAGATATTTTTCTCTAGAACGCGTGGAAGTATCAAGCTGAAATTCATGTCGAAATACTCAGGATTAAAAGTACTCGTCCAAAAATCGTGATTCTGCCGTCGGCGTTGTGGTTAACTTAATTCGAAATTAAGAAGTATGAAATTATAGAAAAAATAAAAAAATAAATCCGAAAATTGGTAAATTGATTATCTCCGAAAGAAACATTGACCGGCTTTAAATATCATGGCACGTAAATATCATGGGAGTAAATAAATGCCTTTCTGTATTATATATTTTTTAAAGAAAAAGGCGATACATCCTGTTTTTTTGCATTGAGTTAATTTTAAACGTATTTTTTAATAATATTATTTATTATTTAATTTATTCTATTTTATCATTATAAACGTATTTTATAATTCTAGTGCACTAAAAAAACATAAAGCCACATAAAGCCACAGCAGAGCACATTAGCGTGCAAAGTAACAAAATTATACCTTGTAAATATGATAATTAATATCACGGATAAGTGTGCATATTATATTGATGATTATAAAGATTACGTCAAATAAGTAGTCTACTAGCTAGAACCACGACTATACTAATATTATATTCGAATTAGGAAGACATGTCTAATGTAATTATTGATCATCAATCAAAACATAACCCTAATCCTCAAATATTCGACGCTCGCTAATGTGAAATGCGTGTAAAATAATCACTTTACTATCAAAATAAACTAAAGCGAAACAGCAGCGATGAGATATAGATATTATTTAATTTGGTATGAAGCCAACAGTCGACGTTTATCAATTATATACTCTTAAGACTTTTGTAAGAGGTAGTGCCACACTGCATGCTTGCATGCAGCCGAATTGGGCCGGCACGACCGGGGAGGTACCTCTCGCTTACACGAGACCGGCGTGAAGTGACAGCTGTGCTGTCGCGTTTCGTGCGGTGTGTAAGTAGCCGGTGGCCCATGGAGGTGGGAGGAGAAAGGAGGGCAGCGCATCTGTATAACCTCTATGCGGATGTTTGTGGGCGTCGGTAGTCATGAAAATGGCTCCGGCTGCTCGTTTGCCCTCCTATATCATAAAAAAAAAAAAGACAAAGTGAAATACAACAAAATGGAAATATTAAAGGTGAGGTTGTCATTCTCAAGGAATTGTAATTAAGTCTTAAAATTGGAGCATATAAAGTTTGAGGTGTGGATACGTATAGATATTACCTATAATAAGATGGAATATTTACCTGTGCTTTGGAACATTTTTGTCTCATTTTAAATACTTAGTTATCTGAGTTATTATAAATCTTCTTATACCTGTTGTGTAAGGAGTTTCGTTGTCGATTGTCCAAAATCACTCGTTTTTATTATGATATATAAACTGGTCACGCGCGAGTTGGACTCGCTCACCGAGGTACAAGTTTAAGGTCGTATTGTCTTCTTTTTTTTTACGAAATATACCACTTTTCACCCTTTATTCCTTGTTGTTTGTAAGTCGACGTAAATTTAGTTAAAATCATTATTATTATTAAATTTATTTATTTATCTGCTAGTAATAATATATTCCGATATAATACTGAAATTTCAACAATAAATTCCTGAAAAGTGTCCCTTTTAAGTAGGAAGGTTAATTTTATAAGTATAATAGCTGATTATTGACTAACAGTGCACGGAGACATCCGCATATAATGGCATTATACAAGTACGATAATCTTCCCAAATGTCATAAATATAATATACTTTAATTTATCAAATATATTATCAACTGATAATTTTAATAAAGATTGTAGGTTACGACTAAAAATTATCAGAAAATGTATATTTTTTTTATGATATAGGAGGGCAAACGAGCAGCCGGAGCCATTTTCATGACTACCGACGCCCACAAACATACGCATAGAGGCTATACAGATGCGCTGCCCTCCTTTCTCCTCCCACCTCCATGGGTTACCGGCTACTTACACACCCCACGAAACGCGACAGCACAGCTGTCACTTTACGCCAGTCTCGTGTAAGCGAGAGGTACCTCCCCGGTCGTGCCGGTCCAATTCGACTGCATGCAATCATGCAGTGTAGCACTACTTCTTACCAAATATTGCAACGTTGATACAAGCGTGAGGCACAAAATGAAACTACGTACCTATACTACAAGTGCCTAATGTTACTCCGAAACTATTAAAAACAAGAGTGGTACGAGCTACGAGTAGTAACGAGAAGTATACGAAAATAATGTCTCTTAATTCATTTAATGCATCTAGCTTTTATCAACCTAGATATAACCGAATAGTACTGCGGCACAGTTACAGCTACGCTCCCGCTTTTGTTGTGGTTTGAGAATTTCCTGCGATTAGCCATTAAAGAGGAGGAGGTATGAAGGTAAAGGCTAATAAATAACGCATAACAAATATGTGGATGTAGATGCCAGTCGTAGGCTGTGGGATTTGTGGGCATCGGAGTCCTGCTATAAAAAAGTACACAAAATTATGCCACTTCAAATTACAGATATTTGCTGCCCGCTAGTGACTTCTAAATAAGCTATTGGGGAGAAGCCAAACTAAAAATTAAAAAGAGAAATTGGGCTTCTAGGGTGAAAATCACAAGCGTGGGCCACGTTTAGTTTATTTTGCCGCTTTGAGGCCCTTGTCTGCCAAAAAGGTGCCAATCACTGCTATAAGGTATTAATTAACACAAACTCATTAATGATGATATTGTGTTATTTTTGCGTTGCTAATTATAAATTTGGCGGTTTTAAATTGAAGCGATGAGTTCAGACTCAACCATAATTTATTTTTTTGGCAAAATATTGTATTTTATAGTGTGTAAGTTAATATCAATATGAAATATCTATCTATATCTGTATATATAAAACTCAAACGTGACATAGCCATCTATCAACGCACAGCCCAAACAACTAAACGGATCAAGCTGAAATTTGGCATCCAGGTAGATGTTAAGACGTAGGCATCCGCTAAGAAGGATTTTTAGAAATTCAACCCCTAAGGGGGTGAAATAGGGTGTTAAAGTTTATATGGATTTCGCGGTTGAAACCGCAGGGCACAGCTACAATATACAATTTATGATATCATAATAATTAATATTTATTTTCCGGGCAGGAATAAATGCGCTGGTAAAAAAAAATCAGTTCTAAACTAGCTGGCAGTTGTCTAATTTACAACACAAATTTCGTCCTCTAAAGCCATTAATTACAAACACACCAAACACACTGTCACGCAACCGCAAACTTGAGCAAAAAGCAGACTGCGAAATACTAAATTAGTTTCACTTTTATTATTGAGAGACAGTTCCTTCTATTTTTCAAAAAAATAAACCTGATTGAAATATTATATACAAAACTTTTCTATTGTTTACTTCCTTATTTTCTTTCTCACAGCCATGGGCCACATGAGAGCTTCAGATCGTTCGTCCTTCTATTAGAGGCCTCAAAACAATGATTCCCTAGGCAAAGATTTTTCGTGAAGCAAACCGCAGGTCATAGTTAGTGATAAATAAATCGAAATAATCCTAAATCAGCTAATGAGATATGAGACACTTTTATATCAAAAAATAATTCCCTTGGGAAAGATTTACGCGGATCAAACCTTGGTACAAAACCAGTAAAAAATAAATCTAAAAAAAATTTCGTGTTCATCATATAAATGTGAAATCCGGAAAAAATATTTCCGATTTTTAAACTATCCTTACTCAATTTGCTGTAAACTAATAAGTACAATAAAACAATTACAATACTCCGTGATAGATAACTGACATTGGAGAACTATTAAACTCTTTGTAAAATTCATACGGAATTTCAACATGCGTTCTATTTAGAAACCCTGACAGGGAAAGGTTTTCTCGTCAAATATTTTTAATTCTAAAATATGTATCCTCGTGAAAGACACCAAATTCAAGCGTGCAGCGTACTTTTTGGTACGATAACAACCGCTAGTCAAACCAATTGAGACCAGCATTTACGTCGCTACCATCGGTGAAGAAGAAATTTACTAGTTGTATTTGCTACGGCCCCTGGATTATAACTAAGTGCTCTGAATTTGGTTTATAGACGGGGAGTGCAGTGATCATTCTAAGGGCCCAATAAATGAAAGAAAGAAAGAAAGTAAAAATGAGAATACTCCTAAGATGCGGGTGAGGATCTTCCAGACAGAATAGATTTAATTTATTTTCAAGTTATGCCCCATTCAGTTGTACCCTAAGTTATAGATGATCCCAATATGAACAGAATAATGCACAATCTGAAATTTGTGCACTCGATTCCGTTAGAGTCATTTATCACCGTTACCAATGCACACAATACGAAGAAGAAAATTTACGCCGTAGTGTCCAAGTGCTTATTGCATTTCCTCGGGATTTTTTTCTGTTTGGATAGTCGTAATTCTGGAAATTTTTCGTGTGGTATGCTCATCTAGAATTATTTTGATGAAAGAATAAAAAATTGCTGGGTCCAAAGTAAGAGATTTTTTCTAAGCTTAATCGAGATATTAAATAAAAATGGACTTTGTGGAGTGTGTTTACTGCAATAGGAAAGTATTATTTTATATTTAGAAACATAATAATATATTACTCTGTTTTTTATTTTGTTTGTAAGTTATTTCAATTAGTGTGTGTACAATAAAGATTTTCAGTATCCTAGTTTGTTCTGTTTAAAATTAATTAAAATTTTGTATCAATTCAGACACAATTACGATTATACAAATTTTCGTAATTAAGAAGTATATTATATGTATAAGTAGAATTTGCAACACTTACAAAAGACACTTAGAACCTTTATCAATAATTACGTGTAATAATAATGTCAAATGCATGGTAGCGTGTGTAAAGTTTTATTTATTAAATTAAAATACTTTATAAACATTATTACTAAAAAATATTAGCCTTCTGCACTTTTATTATACGTAAACTATAAGTGTTCCAAATTTTGTACTCCTCCGTCCGCGCAATTGTCGTAAAAATGTTCCTAAAGTTTTTGCTTCGCTTATTAATATATAGAGAATGCATCTAAAGACGTTTCTTAAGGAGTTATGAAGGTATCCTAAAATATACAACGTAATAATAATTAGAAAATATATAGTAATAAACTGTTTCAGATCACTAGAAAGTCGTATTATCTACATCGCTGGAAAGAAATGTTATAATAATTAACTATTTTTATATTCTGTGACTTATCAAAAGTATTTTCATCGTTTTTCTTTTAATGTTTAATTTTGTATGTACAACACTAGACTTAAGGACTGCCACCTATCCCTCTAAATCAGCTGACGGAGGTGACGTTGGGACAACTGACAGACGGACAATGGTGGAGTGGTATACCTAACAAAAAAAAGTATTTAGTATAGTAGTCATACGTAAAATTAGAATATGATATTTAATGCCAAGAAATGTTTGAGGATGAAATTAGATTTTAAAATAACAACTGGATGTTTCATGGACTTGGGCGTTAAATCTAAGAAAATGATGTTAGTTTTTACATTAAAACTAACTGTGCTCCGCGGTTTCACCCGAATAAGTTTGGTTCTCGTGAAAATATCGAGGTGAAAAATAAATAGTGACCGATTCTCAGACCAATTCATACAAAATTTTCTGAAAGTCGGTCTAGCCGTTTCGGAGGAGTAAACAAGGCGACGAACATTGTGACACGAGTATTTTATATAAAAGATTATTAGATTGTGTAAGTTTGATTTTTTTAATGTTATTAACAGGCTAGGCTTCTAAGTTTTTTAGGTCCAAAATGATCATAGAACAACAAGCAGCCCTATGAGAGGTCTAGTCCACAAGGGGCTGCTGGTTTTTTTGTTCTCGTCCATTGCTTCCTATGCTCCACTCTATTGAAGGAGTGCAAAGTATACGTCAAAAAGAAATATAAAACGTTTAGAATCCTACTTATAATATTATAAATGCGAAAGTTTATACGGATTAATACAAATATTTTGTTTATATTTATACTATTCCACGTACGAGATTTCGGTAGTTTTTGAGTGGTTAAAATTTGGCACAAAAAGTGATATTAATTACCTGAATAACACGTCATAATATGCATATTTTATTAAAAAATGCGGCACCTTTGTTTTTGTTTCTCTTTTGTTTGGCAGATTAAACAGAAGCATATAATATATTAGCTTCCACCACAGCTTACCCCGCGTGGATTTTGGATTTTTTACACCTTGTGTCCGAAAAACCCAAAAATCTTACGGAACCCTATTTTGTTTAAATAAAATATATATTTTTAAATTATATATTTATATTATCTATATTATAGCCTATGTTACTCGTGGATAAGGTAGCTATCGACTGGTGAAAGAATTTTCAAAATCGGTCCAGTAGTTTTTGATTTGTTTGAATTGCCTATTCATTACAAACAAACTAACATACAAACAAAGTTTTCCTCTTTATAATATAGTGTAGATAAGTTATATAACTTCAAATAGGCTTTAAACATTTTATACGAAAAATACAAAAAGAAATAATAAGTTTTTAGCAAGTAAAATACCTACTTTAATGATGGAACCAAAAAAATATGTATGTAGAATATGTATAATGAATGCTTTTTTAGACAATATAATTAATATGTGTTCGCCACATAAAATAGATAAGTAGGTATAGAATAATATATGTCTGAAATAAAATAAACGTAATCATGTTTTCTTTTAAAACTGTGGCTCTTTTTTGTAAGTCTTTTGGTTGGTAAATTGTAAACTTTTGAACAAAATTGTGAATACTTTGTTCACAACTATTCTAATTTATTTGAATTAATACTTCAACGAAGCAACCAATAAAATACACAATTTAATTAAGTAATACTTGCTGTATAAAATAAGACGTCTCTTGGATTATGAGAAATTGCTTTCATATTTAAATTCACATTTTCTCGACCACATTATCTGCAGAGTGATAATTAATTAACGCTTCTTAGTGAGAAAGCTTTTTGTGAAAACAGAGCCTTTGAAAACGCTTCCGTGGTTGTTCAGTGGAGTGCACAAGGGTAGAAGTTGTATGGATCAGCGCTTGTGATAATTTTATTACGAGATAGACCGACAGCTACATAATCGAAACGGTGTTGTCTCTTTAAGACCTTTCACTTTGTAAATTTAGATAGATAATAACTAAATTATATGATGGCCTTTATCGTTTTTAAATACACTAGCTGCGCTCCGCGGTTTCACCCGCGTAAGTTTCAGTACCGCTGAAACATCGAGATGAAAAATAGATGTTGACCGATTCTGAGACTTATCCGGCATAGACATAAAATTTCATGAAAATCTGAGGAGTATGGTAAGTAACATTGTGAGACGATAATTTTATATACTATACAGAGATAATATATGCTGGATGATATTTTAGTTACTAAACCTCACCAATGTGAAACCAATGTCAAAGTTTAATCCTGGTGAATTGCTATAAATTTTACACGGTGAAGGCGGCGACCGACCATACAAATTCTACTAGGTATATAATACGATTTCTTGTATAAAATCCATTAATTATCAATCTCCGCTTTATCGCTCTCCTATTACCTATTACTATTTCTATGTGTAAAATGTGTACATTTTCTTGGCTAGTTGGCATAGTAGTTTTATCATAGCAAAATCGTATTTATAATTTTCCGCTAGATCTAAAAATATCTCTATATAAATATCTATCAAGTAATATAAAACATAAAGATGTCTCATTAGAAATTACTTCTATGAAAATATAAGGAAAAGAAAAGAAAAGAAAGAATGTATTTATTCGCACATTCATACTAGTTAACAATTTACATAATATTTTAAATGGTTGCAAATCGGTCTCAAGCTCGGCATTTGCTGGCATTACTGTCAGCGCCGGTCTTCTGCTTGTGCCGTCTGATGACTACACGGTCGTACCAACATATACACAAAAAAAACATAAGAATTTACAAGTTTCAAACATTTAACCTTATCAGCTATATACTCAGGTATTCAATGTACTTAAAAGTTTACTAACATAAAACTAGTAAATATACTTAACGGTTATACTTTCATGTTTATTTTCAATTAGTTATTACATTTCAGAAATTTCAATTTGTTTATGAAATAGAACTAACTGAAAATAATTAACTTTGATTTGATACGAGTTGTAAGTAAGTTTCGTAAACACTCGTGGTAAATTACATTGTTTCCCTACGGGAGTATGTTTGTTTTATAAATATTAAAAGGGCGAGTTGAGAGTTTCTTGTATTTTTTTTTCATTTCATGTACTTTTTATTTTATTTATTTATGAATCTCAAATAAGTACGTTAACTTTATTTAGTTCAGCGAAAATAAATACTTTAAAGAATACCTTTAAATAAGTTTCCAGTTAAATGTTTAGTCATAGAGAGTTTACTACCATATTTATTGCTATGGCATTTCACATTCATTTTCTCAAAATTCTCTCTCTCTTCTTCTCAAAAAGTTCACTATTTTTATATAGGTCGCAATCCGTCCGTGTCTAACTTCAGCCACTTTGGATTCTACTTGTTGGTTTCATGATAACTAATAAATACTTTAAATAAACCTCACAATAATCCAGTTCTAAATGATCTGGTATTTTTTATTGCATTTATTGTATTATGGCAAACGAAATAAGAATAAGATAAGAATATGATAAGTGACTTTCAAACAAAAAGGTTTAATAGGTTTTGAAGTGTCCGTCGCACATCGGAGGATACAGTGTTGGATAACCTCATCCCAGATGGACTTTCCAAGAGGCCAATGGCACTTGTAGTCCTCCACCTAGCATTTATATACGTCCTACAGCTGATCATAATGACAACGACTAGTCTCGAGACGTTATATTAAGTTTGCCTAATCCGAGTTGGCTGTACAGCTGAAAAGTATGTCTATTAAATTCTTAGCCTTTATTTTATCTCGAGACACAATTAAACTCTTATAATACTACTAACTGCTCCCCGCGGTTACCCGCGTAAATTACGATCCCGTGGAAAATAGAAAATCATTCCATGGTATCCCATAGTAACATTTTTTATGTGTTAATCCAAATTACCTACTATGTGTGTGCCAAATTTCATGAAAATCGGTTTAGCCGTTATTACGTGAAGGAGTAACAAACAAACAAACGAACAAACATACAAACTTTCGCATGATGATAAAGGTCACTAAAAAAGGTTTTCAATAAAACGTTTACGGGTTAGGTCAAAAAGCTTTTTAAGTACTTTTATCCGGGATCCCTCTTGGTTCACCGTGGTTGTCCAAGCCACGGCTACTAAGCCCCCTTTTCATAGAGGCTATACAGATGCGCTGCCCTCCTGTCTCCTAAATGGGCCACCGGCTACTTACACAATGCACGAAATGCGACAGCACAGCTGTCACTATATACCGGTCTCGTGTAAGCAAGAAGTACCTCCCCGGTCGTGCCGGACCAATAGGCTATTTTCCAAGTTTTCAAAAACCACCCCAGAATGTTTATCAGTGATCAATGAACTTATACATTTTTTTTATTTTTTATTCTGATAAGTATTTACTTTCAAATTTTAAATTCAAAATTCAAAATTTTAAAGACCCGCGAAAACGCTTCTGTAAGCAAAATGGCGTCCTGTGACGTAGATATTCTGTATCCTAAATGTCAAGTAGTAAGCTATATTGTTTGTGGTAGTGATGACTTATGTATGTGACTTATTTCATAAGTAGCTTTTGTTTATTTTGTATTCTCTTTGTAATAACAAACATTTGTACCAAGTATCAACATTTAACAGTGACCATAATATGAAAATTATGACCTACAGATGGTGTGCAGTGCCAAAATGCAGAAACACGTCGATAAGAACACCGCATAAACTATTTATTAATGCTCCGAAATGTGAGATAATACGCCGAAAGTGGTTGCAACTTGCTCGAAGACATTATAATATAAAACAATAGACGACTTAGTTACTACGCATATTACCCGGGGCTACCATAGAGCTCACGCAATACTGACGTCATAATCAATTTCAAGTCGTTTCGTATCACGTGACTCATGAATCAAAATACGTCTTTTAAAAATAGATTTTAAAATAAAATATTGATTATTTACTAATTATTTCACTACATAATGACTTCATAAATCATATTAATTAAATATTACATTCAATAAGCTTGTATTTTTAATACTGGATAATACTAAATAGCCCATTCGGCTGCATGCAAGCATGCTGTGTGGCACTACCTCTTACTCGTTACTATCTCGTTATATATTTATTAACTTTAATCTTAAACTCCTGAATAATTCAGGACTCTTAAATTATATTTATCTGTAATAGAAATAGTAGACAAAGATTTACAAGAAATTACTGGAAACTTTAATATTTTTGATATTAACTGACCACGATAAATTACCTAGGATGCCTTTTGTCGCACCTGAATATTATATTAATTTGATAACCATAACAACAAAACACGCCAGTTCCGTCATGGCCAATCCCTAACTGTGTGAGACGAGTAAATTACCAAATTGACTAGTTAGAATGACTGCAACTATCCCTCACAAGTATTGTAGCACACTTACTTTTTGTTTTACATTATTCAAATACAAATTCAAAAGATAAACGTAATACAAAAAACTACTACCTTTAAAATACTTTCAGCAATATCAAAGTTAACTCTATTTATTCAGCAAAGTTTAGTTAATTACACTTTTAAGTGGCAGCGTAATAATGTCTGTACAAACCTTAATTTTATGGCTTAAAGTAAAAACTTAAAAGTTGGATTTTGCAAAGAAATTAAAACACTCATTAGATTCTTCATAGTTTTATTAATTTTTAATTTTTTATATTACAGACTAGCTGATCCGACAGACGTTGTCCTGTCATCACTTGAAAATATGATGTGATGGTAACGTGTTACGTGTTAGGAGCCCGGGTGGAGTGCAATACAGACTAAGTGTCTGCTGCGTCAAAATCAAAATCAAAAAGTTTTTATTCAAAATAGAAATACAGGAATTACTTCTTGAACGTCAACAATAAAATCTATCTCCTAGGCTTGACACTCTGCCGTGTCTAAATTATAATGAAATAAATTCATGCACTCACTTTCATTTAGACAGAAGTAGCTATATAAGGTTAGCCACTATATTTGAAGTGTACTTTTTATTGTAATACATAAGAGGATGGAGAGATAAGACAAGGAGCAGTCTCAAAATAATCCTTTTTGTAATACAGTGATATGCTGTAGTCAAATTTAAATAGGACTACAATTAATATGACAGCTTGATTGGTGCTTAAAGATGACAAAAATTAGGTCATAAATCTAAAGGTAAAGTGTCGGTAGTCATGAAAATAGCTCCGACTGCTCGTTAGCCACCTTATACTATAAAAATATACTAATATATAGTTTCCACAACAAAACTACATATTGTATATTATTAATATTTCCTTCGAATTCAAGAGACATTTCTAATGAAGTTAGTAATCATCAATCAAAACATAACCCTAATCCTCTTGAATTAGGCGACCGCTAATGCGAAACGTATGTAAAATAATTTATGTAATATGAAAATAAACAGACCAACGGGACTAAATGTACTTTTATTTCATTTGATTTGGAACGAAACCAACCATTGACTTTATGTGGTGTAGATTACTCATGAAACAAAATAAAATAAAACTAAATGAAATTAAAGATCAATTCGTCAAAAAAGGTCGTTTACACTAAAAAAATATAGAATTTAATTTAACTTTTTTTTAAGTTATAACAGCGCATCGTCTGTAGTTATATTTAATAATAATAATAATAATAATATGTAAGTAAGATCTGACGCGTCAGCGTCATCGCAACAGCGCGCTGTTACGTTTTTAATACATGTGCCATATTTACCGCACTTCGGAATTATGTGCTTCAGCACATAAAAGAAAAGATTATATTTCGCAATCAAACGTTACACATGTTTACGTACAAATTTTGTATAAAATTGCAACTTTTCTAAAAAAAAAAATAGGATACTTCCTGCTGACATACAATCATGAAATTTAGCAAGAAGTAAGGATTTATCTATTTTAAAGTTCAGATATACCCTGAGTTATTTATGATCCAAACACGAACAGAATACGAGTAATGCATAGTCAGGAATGTGTGCACACGATTCTAGAGTCATTTATCACCGTTACCAATGCATACACTATAAAGAAGTAAATTTACGCCATATCATCCAAATGCTTATTGCTTTACGTCGGGAATAATTTCAGTTTGATTTATTATCTTTCATATAGTAGGTTTCCAGAAATTATAATATAGGCTCCGTTGGTTGCTTAAGAATTACAAATAAATAGTGATAATAAAGTTGACGGAATGTGTTGTCACTGGTAACTGTAAATGCATTGGTTCGTAGCGCCCCTTAGCTGGCATGAGATAGCGTAGCTCCACTTTTTATACAAAATACAAAATATTTCAAAAGCAACAGATTGTAAATGACTTGATAGTATGCAGATCTGAGGTGGACAAAACCATTGGGGGCCATTGGGTAAAGGAAAGAAAAGGAGACCACGTTACAGAAAGGAAGCAGAAATTAAATGTACAGGTCCAAGATGAATGCAAAGTTCTAGCTGAAATCTAGACGAGACTGGCGCAATTTGGCTAACCTAACCTAACATTTTTTTATAACAATATTATGAAAATAATAATAACTTTAAGGTATTTCATAACTACAAAACCATAAATACATGCCCATCATAGTGAAACTTTAGTTCCCGAAATATTTATTTCCAGATGGAATAATTTCCTATAAAGATAATGGCAGTAGACAAAGAAAGGTAACTTATGATCTTGCCTAACCGGATCACAGCATTTTATGAAATTAGGTATAATAATATATTATCGTAATATTGCAAAAGTATGATATTACTATAACTTACAAGGATAATAAAACCGAAATGAAACGTCTGATGTTTAAAGTTGTAAAATACATTGTGTGCAATTTTATAGCAGCTAGGAGTAGGGCGAAAGTGCTTAGGCCAACACGTCTACGCTGCAGATATTTTAGTTAATTACGTTAAAACAGAATAGTCTACTGTATGTTGTATTATTTAATTAACATACATATTATTTATTAATTAGCATTGTAATGAATTAATAAAAAATGAACAACCCGTTTTAACAACTTTTTATTATAAGTTTATATACATATAGGCCTTTCCCAACAGTGGGCTGCAATAGGCTGATGATGTTGATGATGACACGTAAATGTACACATATAGAATAGAATAGAATAGAATAGAAAAGCGTTTATTCAGTACTCCATATTAGTATACAAAAAAAAATAGGCAATAAACACAATCATATTATGAGAACAAAAGAAGATAAAAAAAAACAAGAATAAAACTAAATTATACCAACTTAACTAAGGATAAACAAAAACTTTGTGTTTATCTGCACAGCAGCTTTGTGTTTATATACACATATACGTATTTAATATAATAGTGAGCAAGAGTGTTAAGATCGGAAAATGGTTCGAAACCAAGCTATTTGTTACACGATTTATGCACAGTCGACCTCTATTAAGGGTGTTCTCATCTGGCACTATTATTTCGTGATTCTATGTGTAATAAAATTTTATTTTTACTATTTTCGAACTAGAATACGAATAGAATAATATACATCCATTTTTATTTAGCAAAAATTGAATTATTTCATGTAACCACAAGAAATTCTCATAAAATTTTGATTTCTACTCTAGATACTGACGTGTTAACACTAACAGGTACTGACTTAGGTAGCTTTCAGAAATTATCAATTATACCGTCTCAATATACCTAACTAGTAATAAATAATTATGATGAACTTAATATTATATTTTGAACGAAGGGAAGCTATTGTTACTTTAGGCTGTAATAAAAAATGTAGCCGGTTTTAAAATAATTCATTGAGTATTATGTTAGCACTAAATGACAGTGATATTAATTATTATTGACAGTGATATAATGAGTATGGTCTCATTGGTTTAGAAATTAGAAATGCAGTAAGTATAATATTTTGACCTTGACATTTTGTCACTTTTTTGGTTGGTAATAATATATTGAAATCAATACGATTGAAATATTTATTTCTAACATCTAAATATGTTCGAGGTACGAATTATTAACTGTACTTACAGTGGACAGATTTCCTATTATGTAACTTCAGTTGTTTGAAGTTCAGTAGATATTAATAGAAGTTTAGTCCCCCGATCAGACGTAGCTAGACAGATTATATTAAAGTTGCCTGCTTTCTGAAATACGATTATAAAGTAGCGAGTATTTGATTCTACCTCTTTTCCTGGTTTCTAAAAATCACATATCGAATTGACAAACAGAGTCGCCCTCTTTTCTCAAATGGAGCCAAGTACTATGTAACAAAAATTTGCATACGCCGACAAAAACATCGTCTCGTTAAATATTTATTAATGTAAATCTTAAACTTGTTATTCAGTACCCTAAAATTGTATTTACCTGTCCGGAAACAGTAATAATAGTCGCAGATCTCTAAGAAAATGAATCTCTGAAAGCTTTAACATATTAACCATTAGTGGTAAAAATAAAATATTTGTTTCATTTGGGCGCACTTGGACTAATAGGTATATTATATTGGTTTGATAAGAACAACAACACACCACCTCATCGCGTATGTAGCCTTACGGCATATCCCTGCCTGCCTGCCTGAGTACGAGTACATATTCCCAACTTGTCTAGTCAGATTGGCTGTAACAAATCAAAAGTACAGTGGCTCACTTACTTTTTTTAACCCTTAATTGGTCTGTTAGGTCCTAGGTACATCGCACGATTTTTAATGCGTTGTAAAAAATTTAATATTTGAAGAAAGAAGAAGTTGGCACTACTCCTTGTTAGGTTAATTCAGAGGGTCATTTTGTTTCTATTCTTAAAAACGTTAATGTTCATTATTACTAAAGTCTGATTTAAAAGTCCGATATTGTAATTTTTGATACTCGAATATTTTTATAATGAAAACGTGGTTTTGTTAAAAAAAAAAACAAGAAATGTTTAATGGGTCCCATAGACTCCACCAGGTAATAGAAACTACAGGTATTATAGTAAAGTTTATTTATTATGCAATGTTTGGATAATGTAATTAATCGAAAGCTTGTGTCTGTTATAATCTTAATTAAAAGGTTTAGCCTTTTAGTATAACCTAAACGTAACTAATAGTTGAATATTGTAATTAAATTATAGTACCTATTCCAATCTTCATAATCTTATTAAAAAGTTTTATGTAATGAAGGTCAATGCTTACTTTAAATTATGCTTGAACATCGCTAAAAATTTAAGTTATAATAAAGTAAATTCATAGAGTAACTTATATTTGGATTATAAATTAAGAAACAATTCTATTTGTAAGAAGCAGTGGCAAGCTTAATTACATCCAAATTAAACGGACACATTAGTTAATATTCCAGCAATGTTGTCTATGACGACAAAAATCTGGTCATAAATAGCATACACATTTCGCAAGAAGTAGTGCCACGCTTCATGCATGTAGCCAAATTATGTGGGCACGTACCTCTCGCTTACACAAAACCGGCGAGAAGTGACAACTGAGCTATCGTAGGCCCCTCGAGGGAGGAGGAGGAACGGTGTTACGAATCTATATAACCTTTATGCGGATGCCTATGGGCGTCGGTAGTCATAAAATAGCTCCGATTTCTCGTTTGCCTCAGAATACTTAAAAAAAACAAACGCAACATAACCACAACTATACCGATTTCAAATGCTGCGTTATGCGATAACGTAACATTTGCGTGCTGCGCTTTAGAAAGCTACTTCTATACTCTCCAGGTTTCGAGCTTACACAAAGCTTACCACATTTTGATACTTGTGGTAGCAAACACGCCTTTGAATAACATAGATTTACTTTTACATTAAAAAATGACGTATTTTTACGATATTTTTTAATGTACTAAGATGAATCTGAATGAGGGGCTCTCATTTTTTTTTCTTTGGCATTGGCCTCTTTTCTCGATTATAACGCGATGGCGTAGGCGTTACTTAGTGTTTGTGCTGCGCTTTAGAAAGCTACTTCTATAGTGTTCCGGTTTTGAGCTTACACCACATTTTGAAAGTTGTGGTAATAAACAGTTTTATATGTGTATAAAACTGTTGACTACTACAACTTTCAAAATAGGAAAACATAGGTATATAATTTTATATGTAAAAAATAACGTATTATTTATATATTTCTACGATACCTTTAATGTACCTACTTAGTTGAATCCACTTCAATATACGGGTAATAAGTTTATGGTACTGGTGATTAACAAGTAAACCAGAAATGATTCATGCTTTAAGTATATTTAGATTACGTGATACTGGAAAGGTTAACCGTTGAAATAAATTAGGTCGATCCTGACTCAGTGTATTAATGATATTTGTTTTATTTTCTCACTTCAAAAGAATCCCAGTAGGATTTGTTTAAATATGAATCTTATCGCTAATTAATATTTAATAATATGATATAAAGTAGTATTTAATGTTATTGATTTATTATAAATAAATATTAATATCATATGTACCTTTGTATATTACCGTAGCAATACGTTATATATGTAGTAGGTCCGTTCATTAATTTATTGATATTATATAAAAATAGTAATCAATATAAATAGTTATACAAACAAGTAAAAAATATATATAAAATATATATAATAAAGGAGAGTATATTCCTATAGAATTTCGTTCGGAAACTTGATTGTATAAAATATTACCGTATCTGACAACATGCGAAGTTCTTCAACGCATTTGCAACATTCGCTCCAAAAGTGTTATGATTTAGCTCACAATTCATGTCTACTTTCATTGGATTGGCAAGTATTTCTGTGCTTTATTTTAGAAGTCTAGAAAAGGGATGGTTTTTAATCTGTATATGCATGTAAGTTCACCAAAGCGCTGAAATCGTTGACGACTTACGCCCTGTAATTTCGTATTATAATCTTTAAATTTCACTTAGCCTTGTAGCTGTTAATATTAAAGGTTGCCTTAAGTGTATGATTTTTATTTATTTAGAGCAAGTGTCATGCTACATTGCAGACGCATTGAGTCGGCACCCTTAAAGTATTAAAAAATAGAAATAAAATCTGGTATAGTTTATTAATAAACTATTTGGATCTAAACTGTACCTATTTGTAATGAAGATATTGCCTACGTGTGTGCTGGTTACTTACCATGATATCGCGATGATCTAAGCCATGCAATGGTTAGAACATTGAAAAACACCTAGTTCCTCAGCAATCATAAACTTTATTATTTAGCTATATATATTATTTTGTTAATTTCCCAGTAAAGTTACTAAAAAGCTAAGTGTAATTTTTTTTGAAAATTATAAAAGTGGTCCTTAATTATGAATCTATATATTAATACGTGATGCATAAACTTTAGGAACACTTTTACGAAAATTGCGCGGACGGAGGAGTATGAAATTTTGCCCATTTATAGTTTCTGTGTAAGAGAAGTGCAGAAGGTTAATATTTTTTTAATAATATTTATAAAGTACTTTAATTTAATAAATAAAACATATAAAATACAACATAACAAAACACACCCTACCATGCATTTGCGACATTGATACCTAGACACACCGTAGACAGAGGAAAACTAATTTTCTCTGTCTACGAGACACACGTAATTATTGATGAAGTTTCTATGTGTCGTTTGCAAGTGTTGAAAATTCTACATAAATTAACTAAATATTAAATACTTACTAATAACTAAATATTAAATGCCATAACATGACATTTAATATTTAGTTTTTAATTACATAAAAGTTTCACTTAGATCGAATATCGATCTTCGCGGGTCCACTAGTATTAATTAAAGTATGAGGTATCGGTAAATTTAGTCCTCCCATTATACCGAAAGAGAACCATTTAAAGGTATTGTGTGAAAACACAATAACGTTCATAACACCTTTTTGTAACTTTTAGTAAACAAAATATTATAAATATGCTGGTTGACCTAGTCTAGTTTTAGTGTTAGTTGTTACTCTTTACAATGTATTTTCAAAAGCGCGGTAGGCACTTGGATGCATTCTATTAATAAAGAAGTCGGAAGGCACATTTTATATCATTTAATACTTTACATCGACCTGCTAAAACGTTATAATTTCTAATTTTACGGCTTGAGTGTAAATACTGATACCGTATGTGTATATAATAATATATTAATAATCTGTTAACATATCACACCACGTTAGCCTAGGTCCTATGCTAAATCTTCCCCTTCGACGGATCTCCACCTTGTCGTGGTGAGGGGGCTTAGTAGCCGTGGCTTGGACAACCACGGTGAACCAAGAGAGATCCCGGGTGGGGACGCGTCGGATGGGCTTCGCTGGGGTCCGCTCTGGATGCGTCCATGGAGAAGGGGTCGCGGGAGGAGAGGTGTCTCGGTGTGTCGTTGCCGTGCACCCTATCTCCCGCGACCGATCGGGGACGCACCGTCTGTTGCGTTGGCGGTGGGGCCGCAGAGGAAGAGGAGATGCGGTGTGTCGTTGCCGTCCTCCCTGTCCTCTGCGGCCATTTAATGGCTGGTCCGCCGCCCAGCGGATAGGACCAGACAATGCCGGAGGTCCTCCACCCGTTCCTCTGAATCAGCAGATGGCGGCGTGGATTCGGACGACCGGCGTGGTGTGCTCCGTTCTAGCATTGGGACCAGGGGTTAGGATGGGAACCTGACCCAATTGCACGGTTCCAACGTGGAGTTAGGGACTGTTCAAAGGCAGCCGGACAGTCCCCAAGGAGGAGGAGTTTGGCCTTTTCACCGAGGCCATCCTGTCGCTGGAGGCGCCCTGTTGCTTTCAGATCCGGGGCCCTCCAATCATAGCGGCTGCAGGCACCCGCAGGGGTTTAGTCGGCCCCTAGGCATACCAAATCCCGAACCCGACCCTATATCCGGTTTCAGCGCCAACCTAGGCTCCCGGGTAGCGTGCGTAAATTCATTCCCCTGCGAAAACAAAAAAAAAAGAAAAGTCCTATGCTAAATACCATAAGAACTTGTGTTACAGGTACAAGACAGAGGAAATATATTTAATTTTTTTATTAATGAAATACATAAAATACATCCATGACCTGGGCGAGATTTGAACCCGCGACCTCTGTCGGTAATATAAGTGTCATTTATTAGTGATATAGATTTATGTATGGTAGATAAGAGAAAACATTATTAATCCATTAAAAGTTTAAAAATATTTACAACACATAAATCACAAAAACACCAAATTTTCCATAAAAGTTACACTACAATATACACTTGTGAGCAAAAAAATCGACTCAAAACATAAATTTACTAAAATGGACCCGGCAATATTTAGTGTCCCTTCCCCCCTGGCTCTAATAACAAAATTCAATCGATTCGTCATAGATCGAATAAGTTTCTTTACTCGATCTAGTTCGATGCTATTCTATTCTGATTTATGTCTGATGTTCAATGGTCAGATTGCGTGGCTGGAGTAGAATTTCTAGACAGAACTTTTATTTTAAGTTGATCCTACAAATGCTCGATAGAATTTAAGTCCGGGCTACGAGCTGGTCAGTCCATAGCGGCAATCTCGACCTCCTGTGAATACTCCCTGACGGAACCTGCATTATGAGAACGGGCATTGTTCATAGCTAACTAGACCCTATGCTAAGTGAGGATTCGATCTCTAGCCTAGACAGACCGAAACCCACCAACATTTTACATACCTTACTTTCATCCGCCTGATGGTGTATTAAGGATTTTTTTAATATATTATAAGGAGGCAAACGAAGCTCTTTGATGACTACCAACTTCCCGCATCCCTTCCATGAGCAACCGGAAAGTGGCAAATCACAAGAAACGCGTCTGCAAAGATGTTACTTGGCGGCGGTATATTTTTTAGAGTTCGTTCCGGCCGGAATTCCAGTTTCGGCTGCAATGGACTTAAAAAAATATTAAAAATAGTTTATTTCTATAACGTCAAATTTAAAGTAACTGAAATAGAAATCAGTATAAGCATTATTTGATACTACACGAGAGGTGGTTACTTCATATAATGATAAGAAATTGTCGGTTTGGTCGTAGTTTACAAGAAATCATTCATTTGATTTTCACTAATTATTATTTTATATAAGTATTTTAAATAATTTGGTTTTCTTTTCCTTTGTAATCTAACTTAGTTAATCCACAAGTTTTCACAAGACATGTTTTTGCAGCTTAATAAAAACAGCTTGCCGAAGTTTCTAGGTTCCTACTGCAGCACAAGCTGTACAAACTTTGTTTGTTTCGTCCTCTATATTAGTTCTTGACTGGGAACTTGCACAATATGTTTCTCCTTGGAGTTACATTTAGAATACTTCTTCACATTTCAGTAGCTTGTTATTTAAATAGGTGATTTTTTTCACACCAATTGGTGGAATTTTAATATTAAACTGGATAAAGATTTTGTAAAAAAAAATGCATTGTAACTAAAATAAACTGGTTTATTTTAACTTCTGAAATATCTCGGAATACGGCTGTAAATACAAAAAGAAATGTACAAGCCGATAAAATAATAATTAAATTTCAATTTCAAAGACTTAATAAGCACAATAGCCTGTCACTTTGCTGCCAACATCCATATTCTACATTTCCTGATGGACTCCTACAAATCCGAGGTCCATTACTGCAAATCAGACAATAGACGAGCTGTAATCGCATGCCGATGAGGCGGGACACTAAAGCCAACTCCCAAGAGCTTAGAGTTTCAATTATAATTAAAATGCTCGCTCCACTAGGTCCAGTTCGACAATTTCAGTTATATTTTAATTACAGTATGTTATGAATTAATGATTTTCAAGAGAAACGTAAGATAGGTATTTAATTATACTAGCTGCGTCCCGCGGTTTCACCCGCTTAAATTTAGATCCCGCGGAAAATAGAAAATCGTCCCATAGAAACATTTTTTTGGGATAAAAAATATCCCATGTGTTCCATCCAAGTTACCCTCCCATGTTTGTACTAAATTTCATTAAAATCGGTTTAGCAATTTTTGCGTGAAGTTGTAACAAACAAACAAATATATAAACATACAAACTTTCGCATTTATAATATTAATAGGATTATAAGAGGTAGATCCGTTGTCGTAGAGGTAGATTCTCATTTAAATTAAATTATTTTCAAAACCACATTAAATACAGAGCGATAATTAAATAATGAACACCTTGTAGTGAAAAACCTTTCTGTAAAAACAAAATATTAGATCTCAAAATTTGTTACGTGCTTTGAGAATTTTATTAATAATTATCATTTAATCAAGTCAAGAAAGTCAACAATTGTAAACATAATATTACAAGATAAATCAAACTCTAGTAAATCGAGATATATCCTTCCTTTTAGTGCAACGTTCCTAATAATAGTTAATCTCAGATTTTATTGTTACTTTATAGTAAGTACTAATCTAAATTACCGACTTTATAGTGGTACTTTATTTCTTATAAAATTATACATAAAACCTACAAAATATTGTATTGTTCATTGATATCTGTTTACTCTAAACAAGGATGGGAGTACGCAATATTCAATATAATATACGTATTTTTACAAAAGGAGGTCTTCAAAACTTTTTATGTAGATTTTATCTTTGAAAGGAAATACGCTACATCTTGAAAGAAACATCTTTTCGGATGTTGGATAAATCAGATATACTTTTTTTCATCAACTCAACTTTACTGATGGATGTTATTGATTGAAGATTAGGACATTATCATCATCATTCGATTTTATTAGTTCAATGCCAGACAGAAGCCAGTTAGAATAAACAATTACATGACGAACGTTCTGGCGTACTTCTTTGTATCTATCTCAAACCCATAAGTTATCTACTTCCTACCGCATCCCATGTACTGCCGGTAAAGGAGGGTAAATGTGTCTTCCAAAGTCACTGAAAAAACTCTTAAATATAGTACAAAATTTAAAATACAAACAACCAAATAATATTTAAAATTATAGTAATTTAAATATTTTTTAGCTTACAAAGAAATAATAGAATATTTATTATTATTAATGAAATTAAAAATATTTATGACTGAAAATAATACTAAAATTTAATAAGAGTACCTAAATAAATTACTTGACAGCCGAAGAAACAACTTATGAAACTTACTTCAGTTTTTAGTATTCCGTAGTGCATAAATAGAAAATAATATTCTGTCGTGATTACTTTTATATATGTTATAGGGAATTGATGTCGTTGTACTTAAAGTACAGGTATGAGGTAAGTATTTTTTCCTAATCCTTTTCCGGGCTCGAGGGACATCAGTGATGTCCAAAATAAAAAATGAGCTTGAAGGTAGATCCTTCAAACTTACCTTACAAAAAAAAACTACGAAGAGAGAAAATAAATAATAAATAATAAATAATAATAAATAATAATAATAATAACTTTATTTCCATTCAAACATTAGGTGGTAATAATGGTAATAATAAGAAAAAGAAGAATATTTTCTGTATTCTATTTTATTATTATTTATATTATTATATATCGATATCGAGTACTTATAGATATATATATATTTATATCTATAACTACTCGATAGGAATTATAATATTATTAAATGATGTAAAAAGTGTAATAGAATGACGCGAGAATGGTCCAATAGGGCAGAAAGTTTAAAATTAACTGTATGCACAAGTCTGCCCTGTTATCCGTATTTAAGTGGCATACCACAGATGTTCTTCAACGAGATACGATGTCTGTGAAATGCTGCCCGCATCTCTTATGTCAAAACTTTGTTCCACAAACTGCTGAGCTTAGCTGTATAACTGGAAGGGATTTGCATTCCGCTATGTTTATTCAATCTTCAATTCATGATCCCAGCTTCTTGTTATATGCAATATAATATACGTGTTCTTACAAAAGCTTCTATAAAGCTTTAAATCTTCTTGTAATATTTTAGTTTTTCTTTAGATATTTTATATTCCGCAAAACATTAGCCGCTAAAGTAGTAGGTATCAATTAATCAATTATTTTAGTACGTTACATTAGAACGTATTTAATATTTTTAGAAATCCGGCGTTATGTAAAAGTGTCAACAATGTATGATTTACATAAAAGGGGCAATAACTATTCTCGACAAATACAGTATTTCTGTGCTAACTCTGTATATTAATAAAATGGCAATAATCAATCGTCTGTACTCCAATTTTATATTAAACAAATGGCAATGGTTAACCTTTAAGTACCGACGTCCTATTTTTGTTACATAAGTACCGACTTGTGGTCTGCTAGTTCACCATAGCTTTAAGACTTACGAAATATTTCTATCTATTTAAGGGATTAGAAAAAAATATGGATTTTTTCAACATTTATTCATGATCTTAATAATTAACATATTAATTAAACAATTTTAAATTTGTTCTTGTCAATATTTTTTCATAAAGATTAATAACTATATAAACATTAAAAATTAATAAAAACAGAGATAAACTGTGTTCTTAAAAAATATATAGTTTAATTGTAGGAACTAAAACTAGCAAAAACTGATACTTGTTAATTATTTTTTTAGTAATAGGAAGACTCATTTTTAATTATAGCTCTCCGTTTTGTGCCCGAAATGCTTGAATGACCTAATTTCATAATGTACTGAAAATACTAAAGAAAAACCATATAGTTTAAAAAAGTCTAGTCTAAAAAAGTCACATAAGTACCGACGTCTGACAGACCACTCATGATTTTATAAATGGCATATACCGGAATGGCACGCGTAGACATTGCTACTTTCCACGAACGCTTCTGAGGGACGTCCCAAAGGGTACATGGAAGCGCAGAAGGATACGTGGTCACTAATACATGTAACTAGACTCTTCGAACTCTCAGGGTGCCTGTGAGACCACACGTTGGTACTTAAAGGTTAACTATCTGGCTGGACTTCACCTTTTTTTGTTGACGCAGAGGCATTTACCTATTAGCCTGGGTGGCTTTTATACCTTTGTCGGACTTGACACTTAGTGCAATACCTACTAAATCCCTGCAGGCATCTCTTCAGCCGTTATAATTGGAGGGTCCCGTATCTGCAAGTATTAGGATCCCTCCAGTAGCAGGCTGGCCTCGGCGAAAAGGTCAGACTTCTCCTTGGCGTCTGTTCGACTGCTTTTGAACAGTACCTACTAAGTAGGGGTCAGGTTTCCATCCTGATTCCAAAAGAGCATGCCACTAATGCGACCGAAAAAAATATAGAGTCAGAAAAAATATCAGTTGTCCCTATCCACGCCGCCATCTGCTGATATAGAGAGCGGGTAGATGACCCCTCAGTTGAGCTACTCTTAGTCTGCTTTTTCCCCCAAGCTTGTCCGGTATGGGTAGTCCTATCCAGCATAGACTTGGATACAATAGAGGCATGAAAGCCCTCCCACCACGACAATGTGGCAGTATCTACGAGGGATTAAACTTCACATTAGTCATTAGTATAGGAGAGCCATTGAAGTTATCTAAATAGTTATTAGACATTTTATTATATTTATAAAATAGCATTGGCATTGTTAGACTTGTGGTTTATGCTAAAGTTTAGTGTGGAAGTTTAGGGTGGAACAGGTGGTAGATTCAATTGTTGATATTCAAAAAGTAATTTCTGACTTCACTTCACTTCACTTCACTTCACTTCCCTTCACATCACTTCACTTCATTTCACTTCACTTCACTTCACTTCACTTCACTTCACTTCACTTCGCTTCACTTCAATTCACTTCAGATTATGATAGACATATTTATAAAAAGAACCAAAAATGTACGTTGGACATTCTATTGCATGGTGGTTAGCTTCAAGAGTTTCCCTTTTTCTTACTTTTAACAGAACCTTGACCAGATTACGAAAAGTAGGCACTGCGTGTTTAGCTTCATCTATTTTGTTCTGAACCACATGTGATGCCATCTAGGCGTGTTCAGCTTAATTATTGTAATACCGGTGTGGGCCGCCAGAGGCGGTTCGGTCGCTGTTTGCCGGGCGCGTTGTTCGACGCGTGAGTTTAAGACGCCATATTGTTACATCTCTTGAGTGATCGTTCGCTGACTTGTTAATTGTTTTACGCCTTTTGTGATGCCGCTGAGATCGGACGCGTACATAATTTAAGACTTGAGTTTATGATTGCTAAGATAAGTTAAGTGTTGGTTCCCCTTTTGATATTATCGGGAGTGTAAATTAATTGACTAACTAAATGAACTTGTGATTGATTTGTGTTTGTGTTAAAGTACGAAAGACTATTAAGAACCATTGTTGAGAGGCTTGCCTAAGAAGATTCATATTTCGGGCGGATTGCAGCTCCACGGAAGGCTAAGTATATCTCATTACAAACTTGAAATTTATGGCCATAGGTTTTAGAGGTTAATGTGATATATATTCAGCCGGACCCCGGAGACACAAGGTTGCAAAATTGCACCTATTAAGATTTAATTTAGCTCTGCGTAATCGCAGACAGGTTCATTCTGATTTGAGCCCTGTGTATAATAATTCACTTCCACTGCGCAACAAATCCAGGGTTAGAACTGAACATATTTATATAAAAATGAAACCCCCCAAAATCTTGGTAAGCCCATAAGATAACTGTACTTAATTGGTTAATATTTTTGATTTTCGCGTTCGTTATGAGAGGGCCAAGGTTTATATTATGTCGGAAGATATTTGACAAATGATGCAAAAATATTTAAAACTAAGTAACTTTTCTTACCAAAGTAACGAGATAAATGAACCGCCACGTAACAACGGTAAGAGGTAGTGCCATACTGCATGCTTGCATGCAGTCGAATTGGGCCGGCACGACCGGGGAGGTACCTCTCGTTTACACGAGACTGGCGTAAAGTGACAGCTGCGCTGTCGCGTTTCGTGCGGTGTGTAAGTAGCCGGTGGCCCATGGAGGTGGGAGGAGAAAGGAGGGCAGCGCATCTGTATAGCCTCTATGCAGATGTTTGTGGGCGTCGGTAGTCATGAAAATGGCTCCGACTGCTCGTTTACCCTCCTAAAACATAAAAAAAAAAAAAACAACACGTTACCATGACAGCAAAGTATGCAATTATGACAGGATGACGTCTGTCGGGTACCCATTACAAGTTTAGCCTTGCAGCCAATGAATCAGTGCACCTGTTCAATGTAATAATAGGTGTAGATATGTATCTAGATATACGGGGAATAACGGGAAGATAGTATAGATCGGGAAATGATGTGTTCAGCTAATTAAACTAAAGTTTGGAAAGCTGATCGATTTATATGAAAAGTAGTTTTTAAATGATATAAGCATGCAACATGCGGCGCCTGTTCCATTATTTTAACATTCGATACGTCAGGCTTAAACGTTTGTATGAATGAAAAATGCTACGTAAATCGTTGAAAATGGATTGTAAAGTTTTACTATTGTATGGTAAAGTTGATATTTCTGCCACATAACATTACACCTTGTCAACATATTTTCCAACAATGACAAGACAACGTCTGTTGGGTCAGCTAGTCTTCTTATATAAATGTAGGTCGGTGGTGAACAGTGAATTGTTAGAAACTTGGAAGTCTGTGCAAAACCCATTGTGCTTGCCTTCGAAAATCCGTACTAATATATATATTTACTTAATATGTATATTGGAGTACTTTTGTAACATACATTCTCATAACAATATGTATTAAAGAGATTTGGGAAATCTTTAATCGGGTACGATGGTCGATGAAGACTGAGAGTCATCCTCGGACCGGTACCTTGGGCCTGGTGAGTATAATTCCCATTCGAGTATTTGACATCTTGGAATGGACATTGTGCTCTCCGTCTATAACCCAAATGGACACTTACCATTAATTCCAGATTCAAGCATAGAAAAGGTCACTAGAGATTTTTTTGTCGTTGACATGGATATATTTTTACTTGGGTTGACTAGTGTTTATTTACTACATCAAGATATTTTATTTTGAACAATTATACATATTATACTTGTTTGAGACTTTCGCTTTTGTTACACATATTGTAATTACTTTATTAAAATAAAATATTAAAGGCCAATCGGCTCGGGACTACGCCTGGTGTAATCCAGTTGAAACGTCGAGCAAAGGTATATATTTTGGCTTTTAATATTTTATCGTTTTGTTTTTAATTGTAATTACTTTATGGGTTTAGAATTACAATTGATTTACATATTTTCATGTAATGTAACTTCACTATTTTAAATTTTAAGTCTAATTTGACCGAACTATGGTATGTATTAATGGTTTATAAAAACAGGACGCGATCCTTAGAAATGGAGGGCAAAAATGGTCTTAAACGAAAAGCTGTTTATATCCCTGTAAAGATGATATAAAGAGCTTTTCGCTTAAGACGAGAGGTAAGAATTTTGTTTTGTTTTGAATCGAATTACCAAAACCATCTCGAAGACAATCTGTTTGGATGCGATCTCTTTCAAATAATACATGCAATAAAACACCCTGCATGTGTTACTCTAATAAAATAAAGTTCAGCGACAAGACCTCCACGTACGATTAATATAAAATTGCGATGCTCAACCGAGCTTTTATTCGGACAACTTGGCCATCGACAATTGGATTTATTAATATTTTATAGCAGAGAGAATTTTATTTTAATAATTTATTTGTTTTCTTATAGACTTTTAATTATACTAATGTTTTAAAGGTTTGCGTATTTATTTATTTAATTACAAGTAGAGTTCAGAAATTACTGTACAAAAATTGTGAATACTTCATTCACAATTATTTTAAGCTAGACATATTATTAGATTGAAACAACTAATAAAATACATAATTTAATTTATAGCAAGTAAATTGATAGGTTTAAAAAATTACACTTTAAATTACTTAATTAACGCTTAGTCAGAAAGCTTTTTGTGCAAACAGAACCTTTGACAACGCTTCCGTCGCTATTTAGTGGAGTGAAAAAGGGCAGAAGTTATTTGGATCAGCGGTTCTGATCGTTTTGTTACGAGATACACCAGATGCTACAAAATGGAAATGGTGTTGCCTCTCTAAGAAGAATTTTTCCTTTGAGAAGTATATCTTTAAGAAGAACATTAATTGTAATTTATAGTAATAATAATTAATTTATTGGACTGAATTACTGGACCTCACCAATAAAAAATAATTCCGAATATTTTTTTATATTATTATATACTATTTTTACATATAATTTTTTCCGACAGTATAAAAATATAAGTTTTTTAATAAAGTTAAGAGTAGCGAGTTTATCACATATTGGTAGTGAAAACATCCCCTACTGTTGTTTTAGGTCGGCGGAGTTTAAGTATTTAGTTAGCGTTTAAGGTTTCTACGAGATAGTTCTTTTGATATAAGAAATCCTAGAGATAATGAGAGTCATTACTTTGAATTAAAATAAAGTCGAGCGATTACCAACAGTACTTAAAAAGCTTTTTGACCAAATCCATAAAATATGTTTTAATGTAAACCTTTTTCAAGTGACCTTAATCATAATATTATAGGAGTTTAATTGTCCCGAGATAAAATCTACGCTAAGGATTTAAAAGGCATACTTACATTTTAAGTATTGTAGCCAAACAGGGGCGGGTGAACGTTATAAATCGTATCTATCTATGGATTAAAAAACTAATCTACTGGGTATCTTTAATATCTTACTTTAACATACTAGTCGTTGCCATAATGATCAGTCTTAGAACGTTTACTGGTTGGTGGAAGACTACGAGCTATATACGTCACGCGGTTCTAGCTCACCCTCCTCACCTCCAGTCAGTCCTCCAGGGAGGAAGCTGTTCAACACCGCTCATACCGTTCATATGGGAACCGCCTTACTGTCACTGCTGAACCTTTATAAACTGTAGTAGGTATTTCTGAAGTAACGGTAAGGTTTTACGGCTTAATATGCTTAGCACTAAATGCTATTTGCCCTTTATTTTATGTGTGGGGTACACATATCTGATATAATCAAAGGAATTCTTTCTAAGTTGATTTAAGACATAGATAGCTGATAGGGAGAATAATTACACAACATAAAGTGACAGCTGTGCTGTCGCGTTTCGTGCGGTGTGTTAAATAGCCGGCGGCCCATGTAGGAGAGAGGAGGATAGTCGGTAACGCATCTCTATAGTCTCATAAAAATGGCGCCGATTGCTCGATTACTCCGTATACTATTAAAAAAAATAAAATAAAGGTAAGCCTTTAGATCATGTTATGGGAGGGGATAAATGCAAATCACCAGCCACTCGAGGTAATAACTCAATGGATCCGAACGACAATCAAAATATTATTTTATATAAATATTGTAAATAATTTGGTTTTCTTTTTCTTAGTAATCTGACTAAGTTAATCCACAAGTTTTCACAAGACACTTTTTGCAGCTTAATAAAAAGAGCTTGCCGAAGTTTCTAGGTTCCTATTGCTGTACAAGATGGATAAACTTTGTTTGTTTCGTCATCTGTATTCGTTCTTGACTGGCAACTTGCACAATATGTTTCTCCTTGTAGTTACAGTTTAGAAAACTTTTCTTACTCCCTCACTTTTAAAAGTTTGTCGTTTATTTTCAAGATGTAAAAATTATTTTGCACCAAAATGGTAATATTTTGTTATTACATGTCTCTTAATATTTAATAATAATATATTTATTTAACTACTCTTAAGATTTTAGTGCGAGTGTTTTAAAAATAACATTAAGACTTAATTGAACTGTTATATTTTAAAGGTATCCAAACGAATATTGCAATAGTGAGCCTTTTTAGGAACGACTGACTTAAAAAGGATCATAATTTTTTATCAGAAGTTTCGACATCTGGGGGCACGGTAGTGTCTCCGCCAAGTCGAACAAAAAAGCGGCACGGCTATACCATCCTTTTCTCGCAGCAATTCAAGCCATATTCGATCCCCAATAACTTCGTAATGGATAAAACAGGACGCCTTAGTCTATTAAAAAATCGAATAAAATCTAAGTATCTAAGAAAACATTGTATATACAGGTTATATTTCAAATTTCTTTCAATTTGAACAAGTACAATTAGAATTGGAACTTGTTAAAGTTTCTCGATTTTGTCACTCACCGACTGACCGATCATCATAAGTTTAAGGCACTTCTTGCAGACATAGAAGCTTTAAATTTAAAATACAATTAGTATTTAGTGCCTAAACCAAGAAATCAAAAAAATAATTTGTAAATTCGGTCAAGTTTTCTAGATACACCAACTGCATGAATATGTTTGTAATCCCATTTAAATATATAGGATTACAAAGTTAGAGTTATCGTCGGATTGCAATGGGATAACAAGTGTAGATATATTTTTAGATGTATGAGGCATAACGCTAGGGTTATATGGTGGGAAAGTGAACAACATTTGCATAGGAAAATAAGTCGAAATATTAAAAAAAAACGATTTTTTACACAAATTCTTCTTATTGTCGGTAGGTACCTATTCTATACAAATTAACTCGTAAAAATTGTAAGAGGTAGTGCCACATTGCATCTTGCATGCAGCCAAATTGGGCCGGCGCGACCGGGGAGGTACCTCTCGCAGACATGAAACTGGCGTAAAGTGACAGCTGTGCTGTCTCGTTTCATGCAGTGTGTTAGTGACCCATGGAGGTAATAGGAAAAAGGAGGGCAGCGCATCTGTATAGCCTCTATGGGGATGTCTCAGGGTATCGGTAGTCATGAAAATGGCTCCGACTGCTCGTATGCTCCCCGATATCATGATAAATGGGAGAGAGGAATGTAGCTCAGTTTCCTGTGCTAAAACGTTTTTACTCATAGATATCAGAAGTATTTTTACTAGTCCTTTGTGTTATGTTCAAAGATAACTTGTAAAATGATCGACGGAATGTACCAAAAACGAAAAAAATAGGACTATCTACAAAAAGAAGTGAGATCCCATCAAAATCATCCTGTTAATTCCATGTCCATTCGGATTAACTTTGGTGAGAAACCAGGCTGGTCCGAAGTGCTGTATGGTGTGACATATTAAACATTCGAATCATGCGATGGCCAAGTCGATGATTTTATTTAAAATGTAGAAGATTTTTAATATTCAAACGATAATGACTTAAGACAGAAGGTTCCTTAAGTAGGGACTAAGTAAATTAACCGACTTGATATTACACGGACCTCATAACTTTTTATGATAGTAAATCTGAGCAGCGAGATTTATTTTTTAGGGTTCCGTATCTGTCTGTCTGTACGTCTGTCAAGACCTTTTTCTCTAAAACGCGTGAAGGGATTAAGCTGAAATTATTTGTCAAATACGAAGGTCAATTACGTCTTGATGCCTTGAAAAAATCACACTTCTAAGTTAACGAAACAAAAAGTTATAGCCAATTGTGCACAAATTGTGTATGAAAACGTACTTTGTCGAAAACCTAAAATTATCGGGTACTTCCCGTTGACCTGGAGTTGTAAAATTTGGCAAGAAGTAAGAACTTATAGCACATATATAGGAATAAATCTGAAAACTAGTAAATTATATGTAGATCATTGGAAAAATCATTATCAACTTATAACTAATTCGCCTGATAAATGTGTGCCGCAACCGTCTAAAAAATTTCAGCTTAATCCCTTTACGTGTTTTAGAGAAAAAGGTCTTGAAAACCATACATTACGTTTGGATTATTCTTCCCATTCATACGGAACCCTCGGTGTGCGAGTCGGACTCGCACTTGGCCGGTTTTTTATTAACAGGATGTTTTTGATGATGATGAATAAATTGTATTTGAACCTATACACATTATGTAAGTTTTTCTAGAATTCACAGTTTTCTCTTTACCGTGGTATCATGTGAGCGAAAGGCCGTGCTTAAATAATTATCAATTTTAATGGAATATTAAACACAATATCAGCCTGAAAGTGATTGGACTCAATCACTTTGCAACCAATATCAATATTCTACATTTCCTGATGGACTTTACAAATTTGAGGTCCATTACAGCCAGTCAGACAATAGACGAGCTGTAATTGCATGCCGATGAGGCGGGACACTAAATCCAACAGCTAAGAGCTTAGAGTTTCAGTGATAATTAAAATGCTCGCTCCATTCGGTTCAGTTTGATAATTTTAATTATATTTTAATAACAAAATGCTTCAATGATTTTTGAGATATAAGTGAAGTTTTTAATCTATTATATTATTACATATTATAATAAAATCGTAAGAAATTCAACGCTGTACATTGAATATATTTTTAAAAGAATACTTAATGCGTGATCTACAATCGATATCGAGGTCTAAAATATAGTTTTTAGAATTTTTGTCCGTTTGTCTGTAGGTGTGTCCGGGGTAAACTCAAAAAGTACTGCATAGATTTATTTCAAATTTTGCATGAATATTACTAACAGGGCGGGTCAACGTATACTCCACGGGATTGATACTTATGAGAGTGAAACCTCGGGGCGCAGCTAGTTAAGTTATGAGATATGTTCATTGCTATAATCACAGCAATATGGGTCCGATTATCAGTTTTTCAGTTATATTGAAATTGATAGCTGACATTCTGGCATAGGTATTCTAAGACATTCTTGTTTAAAATTCTTGTCAAAACCAATTGATGGAGCTTCCGCAAGAAGGGGTTCTGCATATTTTACAATAAACTTCCCACAACTCCATCCATATCTTCACTTCAACTTCTAGCTCCACCATATGACTCTGGTTTTAAGCAAATAAAAAAGGACCAAAGACAATGTGATTACTATGACAATGGTCTGGTCATAAATAAAGCCTTCAAATAATTTTCGTCATAATTAACACTATGACATAATAACTTGGCATTGTCATCCTATTTACACATTCATGTACAGTTTTAGGTCAATGAGTAATCGAAAAGTGGATCAAATTTAATTTCAATATTTGATGAGAGTCAAATATCAGGACTGCTGAAACTAAATAAAGGTAGTAAAAATTCTTATATAGCATTTTATTATAATATATATATATAGCATTATAATATATGTTTCCGCCACAGCGGAACGTTCTCGACACACCCCGAGAGGTGGGGCGCGCATGAATGCAGTCAGTCACCGTTTGGCGGCCAATCGATCAGCGCGTACACACATTTACTTATTTTGATCTCCTGCGCATGGAATATTCTGCTCGTGCTATTACCTATCGTAACTATAAGTGCTTGTGCCCATTGCTCATAAACAATTGAAATAACAATATAAACTATATTATAAGTGCTTGTGCTAGTGTTCCGCTCAAATCCTTCCGCTTATCTACGTGCAGCGTGTCCGCGGGAGTAATTCAGCACAAAAGGTGAGTCCGTCAGTTTTCCCATCCCAGATCCTAACCCATATCACCCCATTCCAGCCCAACGAGCGACGGCCGCCATGAGGCGCCGTCAATATATAAGAATAAATTGTTATAATATATTATATTCGATTATCATATTATTATTTCTAGGTTTGTGTGTAAAATTAGAAATAAATTTTATATTAACTGCGTTGAAAAAACTGAGTCGAAAATGACATTCAAACAATCATTGTCGTAAAAGTTTACTTATTGAAGTATTTTAATGAAGCGAACTATAGAACAATTAATTAATGTAATAAATAACATCAAAAAAATCATGTCTCTTTAATTTTGTATAAGTTTCTCATTTTAAATTGCTAAAATGACCACAGAGTGATAATAATTAATCAATTAACACTTTGTAGTGAAAAGCTTTCTGTGAAAACAAAGTATTTGAGCACAAATATATTTTGTGCTATGAGAATGCTTCCGTGGTTGTTCAATGGAGTGAACAAGGGCGCAAGGCTTGCACGAGTCACCTCTCGTGAATATAATATTACGATATAAACCAACCTCTAGACAGTCCAGGTATAAAGTTTTCTTCCTGTACAATATTCCTTTTGTTAATATAACTTACTATTAGTATTTTATAGGAGTAGTACTTCATTCCTTCTCTCTCTCTCCTCTCTTCTTCCTACTAATAAAGGATTATATTGTTCGCTGATATTTGTTTACTCAATGTGTTCGAGCGATTCGTCAACAGTCATACGAGTAACCCATATACCCGTCTTATTTATTCCTTTGCGCAAAAAACAGCTCCTCATATATATATATTTACCTTATATAGGTAGATTTTATCTTAAAAAGGAAATAAGCTGCAAGATATCATGAAGAAAATCTTTACGGGTGTGGATAAATGAGATATCCTTTTTTACCAACCTATCATTTTCTTGATTCGATCTTGGGGCATCATGACATTCAGAATTTGTCAGATCAATGCGATATATAGGTATGCTTGTTACGATTAATGTTAAAACGACGAAATTTCGACTATCCCATGAGATATTCTTTCCGAAGATGTTGCCATCTTGCCGTGGTGAGGGGGCTTGCGTGCCTCTATGATCCCCAAAGTTACGCCTAAGCTCGGACAGGCTTGAGGGGAGAGGCTAATCTAAGCACAGCTAAACTGAGGGGTCCTCCACCCATCCTTCTAAATCGACCGACGACGGCTATTGCAAAAGTCTAGGTTCGAAAAAAAAGTCCTGAATCGGAGTCGGAGCCATTTTCATACTACCGACCCCCATGAGGCTATACAGATGCGCTGCCCTCCTTGCATTTAAAGCGACAGCTGTCACTTTACGCCGGTCTCATAATATAAGCGAGAGGTATTTCCCTGGTCGTGCCGGCCCAATTCGACTGCGTGCTAGCGTAAAGTGTGGCACTTCCTCTTACTAATGTCCTCATGAGTTGTATTTAATAAATTTTTAGAAGCTTTTTACCTTCCAAAAATTTGGAAAAAAATACTCAAAATTTTTATCAACTGTTTAAAATAGTTAACTGGAGTATTATTTAATTTATTCCATATTTCATATTAATATAAACATATAAATTCTGATATGTATTTATGCGTTAAAAAAAGGGACACGATCCTTAGAAATGGAAAGCGAAAATGGTCTTAACCCAGTAATTGTGATGAATTGCCGTCCACTTGGAATAGGAAATGAGGAAATAGCGAGAGCACTTGATTATGCCCTGGATAATAATATACCCTGAAGTATTCGATTCTACCGCTAAGACTCAGCAGTAGTATTATAAAATGTCCTCCTTTCGACCCTTATCCTAGTCTCTATACAGGGTATTTCTTTGCTTCCATTGCAAAAGTCTAGTTCCGAAAAAAAAGTCCTGAATCGAATTACCAGAAACATTTTTGTTTCATTGTTTTAAAATGGACAGTATCTGTTTTGCTGCGATCTCTTTCAAATAAATTACATACAATAAAACTCCCTACTCGTGTTACCCTAATAAAATAAAGTTCAGCGACAAGACCCCACGTACGGCTTATTTATAACTGCGACGCTCAACCGAGCTTTTACATGGGCAACTTGGCCATCGACAATTGGATTCAGTAATATTTTATAGCACAGACAATTTAATATTAATACTTTATTTGGTCTCTTAACGACTTTTAAATGTATATTTTTAGATAATCCTTTTTAATAAAAATTTGTACGTAGTCTCTCACATAGAGGCGTCATCAATGACTGCTAGGTATGTATGTTTCACAATTTGTAAGTCGTTTTCACGGGTTATTTGTAATAAAAGGCTTCTAACGTTTCGTGTGTGTATTGTGTGTGACAAATCGCAGAAAATACTAGATAATATAGAATAAACAATATGATATACTGATTGCATAATATATTAACATAATATATCAAATGAGCCAGTGGTGGTTCCAAGCCATGCTAATTCTCGTCAAATTGTGCGTGCCTATTTCAAATTCTCTTATAACAAATTTTAAGAAGTTAATAAATATTTGCAAACAAGCTCAAAACTTTTATCTTCTGTTTGAAATAGTTAACTAGACTATTTATATAATATTTAAAGAAATTTATTGCATATTTCATGTTAATATAAATGTATACCTACATATTGATAATAAGTTTAATTTGCCTTTATCTACCTTTATAATTATCGTATTTTTTGTAGCACAAGCGCTGATATATATATACAAAATAAAATACATATTTTGTTATTAAATTATTCTTTTTTTAATTGGCTTCTTATAGTTGTAATTTGTATACTTTTTAACAAAATGACAAATATTTTCATGGTTCTGACGTATCTGAGCAACATGTTTTAGTCTGAAGAATAGTTTTAGTATTCATAATAAGTAAGCGAAGCAACAAAAAATATTCAAAACGGTAAGTCAATTCTCTTCAGATTTAAAGTACAGATAATATAAATAATATAACAATTAACCATTATACATTTTTTCTATGACATTATTTTACACGGTAAGCTCATAATTATTGAACAATTGTAAACGTCGAAAATGTAAAAACTTTTAACTTTTATTCTTAAAAACAATAAGAATAAAAAATAAGATATTCTTATCGGCGTGCTAAAATCTATGAACGTATCTGTATCTGCTTTATCTTGGTTCAATTCTTACCTTCGTGGTCGCTCTCAACGTGTTCAGGTAAACACATCCTACTCTGA
>LUGF01021223.1:123210-166339 GCA_001625245.1 Calycopis cecrops
AGTGGCTGCCGCCCACGAGGGCAAAGGCCTCCCCCAAACTTCTCCAACTATCTTTAATGAAAGTAAAATGTTTTTTTTTAATTAAGTTGAATATATTAAAGACTATTGTAAAACTTCAGAATATAAAGTGCCTCAATTACAGGCAATCTCGACAATATTACATTATATATTGTCATCTGCTACGCCAACGTAGTAACGCTATGCTACGTCAAAAAAACGAAGTAATAATAAGGGAACCAAAGAATATGCCCATAAAATACTTCAAGACTAGCTTAATTTATTCCTCGATGCGTTGTCTAAAAAACAGCCTACAGCTTAAAGCTTTTGTCTCAATAAATTCAATTTAAGGTCAGACATTTAATCTACGATAATAGGGCCCAGGGTTTGTAGCGTGGGTCGATAGTGTAAACTACGGGCCCACGCCTGTACTAGAATCTTAATTCGATTTGGAATAATTAAATTAATTTGTGACATTAGTTGACACTATTTCAATTAAATAGTTTTTGTTATTATACTATACAGCTACTATCATCAACTTCAAGACGGAAAGAATATTAAGAAGGAAGGAAGATAATAATATAAGTCCTGATACAAGCAAGGAGAGGAAGAGGAAGGCCAAGAATGGCATGTAATGTATTGAACAACTGAAGGAGAAGTTGAACTTAGTAACGTTCCAGGGCTAAAGAGATTAGCAGAGGACAGGGACAACTGGAAGAAACTCCGCTGACAAGAGCTCTGCTTTTAAGTTAAAGAAGTTTATAATCCTCCTTGAGTGAACGCTAAGACGAACTAACTACCATACTATTCTTCCTCTTAGTCGTAACGTCATTTTTGAAGACTGTGACCAATAAAAACCAAGTTGTGGGTTAGGACTTTCCAGTCGTTCTTATTCAGCCTAGACGTATTGCCGCATTGTATTATTTAATATACCTACTAGTAGGTATATGAACAACTACGCACTGCCGATCAGTCAATAGTCAAGGCGAAATTGGAGTCTACCCCAAAGCACCGTCAGCTCAAAAAAGACATTAAATAATGTTTAACTAAAGAGACATAATATTTTCTCATAATACTCGTAGTTTATTAAATTCATTTATGTCTTCATAATCTTAGCAACAATCTAAAGTCAAGGAGGAAATAGAGTAAAATTTAGGAACACAAATTAATTATAGACTCCACAAGAAAGTATAGAGAGAAAGGTACCCTCTCTCACTGTAGCATCGCATATCTGGTGGATTTGGTGACCACACACTTATTTGGCATGAAAATATGGTTAAAATAAAAATATTTTTTTTTATATATTGTGATAACAAATTCTACCAACAATGTGTAGAAGTGAAAGGTGAGCGGTCGCGTTTCGTGCGGTGTGTAAATAGCCGGTGGCCCATGGAGGTGGGAGGAGTAAACGCGCATCTGTATAGCCTCTATGAGGATGTCTATAGGCGTCGATAGTCATGAAAATGGCTCTGACTGCTCTTTTGCCTCCCTATAGCATAGAAAAAGATATATTTCGTAGATTCTTTACAATCGACTTAAAGTCGGCTCGTAGCTCGTGTAACCCAGCTGATACAACGATCAAAGGATTTTGTATTCGCTAGTACCTAAATATAATATATTTTATCGTATTAAGACCCGCAAAGAAACTACAAAAAGTGTAACATACACGACAGTATCACACAAGTATTAAAAAAATAATGTGTTTTGTATGTCTCTAGAAATAAACAGTACTTTTTATACTAGTTTTTAGTAGTATTAGTTATATTAATTATTACAACTGATTTGATTCATTACTTTCATGCTGCATACACTAATGTTACCATTATGTTTAAGTAAGTATATTAGAAGCATTTTTGTATAGGTATAATCATTAATAAAAGCATCTCCCTGCAAAATGTAAATCCCTCTTCTGGCACTCACAATCACATTATTTCTTTAAATTTCCTTCTGCGATCTACTTTCATGTTATCGTGGATAAATAAATCTCGACGCAATTCGTCTTACGTTCAAAGCTAGTCTTGATATGGGAGGCTTGTTATTTGTCAACGTCATTGTACAAAAGATCCCAGTTAAATAAACTTAAAGCGTCGTCTCTCATCTTCTAATACGAGAATTGACGCCAGTTACTCCTACAAGGTCTCAGATTTTCTAATAAAAAATCATTTTGTACCAACATTGGATTGAGGCACATATTAATTCATTACTTTGACTACATTCAATCATTTTTTATTACAAATGAGTTGGATTATTCGATTATTGCGAGTTTTTACCGAGCACTTTATACATTCAAAAATCGCATTGCAGTGTCCTTCCAATTTTCCCGATTACGGTCTTGGAAACCGCATAGATTAAGCCTCTTTGCACATATAAAATGCGGGAGTTTGGCTGCCTCGTATTTTATGTAAGCATGTTCAACCACAGACGTGAGCCTTCTGGGCAACAGTACATAGGTAACCTGCCTCAGTTCTTTCTGAAATAGCTACACTAACGGTTTCTAAACTTATTAATTTGTTAATAATACGATTTTCATAAATACAATTGCCTTTACCTTGCTTACAAATGCCATGCTGTGGTCATGAAATTATTCATGAACAGTATAATATGCGTATTCACCCTTTGTATATATTCTTGCCTCGTGGTCCTAGTGGTAAGCGTGTTCAACTACAGACGTGAGGGTTTGAATCCCGGGTCGGACTAAATTTTTTATTTGGATTTTTCAATTTGTAATAACAGTCCGGAGTCAGGAAATTGGCGGTGTTACACCCCCGTGCCTCGGAGAGCACGTCCTGCTCCTGATTTCTCTTCGGTCGTGTCGGATTGCTGTCGCATTGGAATATGAGAATGAGGGAATAGAGAGTGCACTTGTGTCTGCACGCACACTTGTGCAATATTGCACTTGTTCTGCGCAGATCGCTCGTCTCTATAAAGATCGCCGACGTAGCCGAAATCGGCTAGGATGAGATTATTTGTTTATATATTTTTGAAAACAATGCCTCATGTAATATTTAATTAAAAGGAGCCCATCTCCAGTATAACAACAGGTTTAGTAAGAGGTAGTGTCACGCTGCATGCATGTAGTCGAATTGGGCCGGCACGACCGGGGAGGTACCTCTCTCTTGACGAAACCGGCGTAAAGTGACAGCTGTGCTGTCGCCTTTCGTGCGGTGTGTAAGTATCCGGTGGCCCATGGAAGAAGGAGGAGGGCGGGCAACGCATCGGCATAATATCTACACGGATGTCTATGGGCGTCGGTGTTCAATAAAATTGCTACAACTGCTCCTTTTTCCCCTTATGCTATTAAAAAAAAATATATATTTTTCAGATTAGGTACCTACTTCCTCCTAGATATAAACAGCAAAGTCTAAACGTATTTTCATATATAGTAACATTTACTTGCACCTACAAAGGTATATAAAAGTAAAACAAGAAGAAATACCCATAATATTTTATTTACAATCATCAATTACATTATTTACATTTTAGTGCCATATTATCTACAAATATTCCCTGTACAAAATTGTTATATGTAGTTTCATATCAAACAACTGTTTTAAGAAGTGCTTTTATATGTCTGAAGTTCATTAATGTTATGACGAATAAATTAAGAAAAGGTGCTGACACACTAGCACTTGATCGGGGCACACGCTCATCAGACATCACACTAGAGGCGACTATTACACGACGTCCGCTGGACACGTCATTTTTGGGTTCGTCGAAAGCTACGCTACTGACTTCTGGTGAAACGCAACTTGGAGGTTTTACCTGAAAGAAAATTACAGTTAGGTATCGATTCAATCTTCTGACTGTAGTCCTATTTGTATTAAATGTTATTTAATCCTGTATTTTATGCATTAAGAATATTTGAATTAAATTGAATACTTTAAGAACTTAATAAAATTTAATTGTACAGATTAGACATAAATTTAAATAACAAAAGCTACAAAAACCACAAATCCGTCGCTAAACATATATTCGAGTTCTATTTATTTTCTTTAAACAAGAAATACTAAAGGTAATAAGGGGTATTTGAATATATTTATACGATCACAGCTCTTAAATTTGAATAAATAAAAAATACTACCACGAGCTTTCGAGACACCGAAAGTGATAGTAGTAAGTAGTACGATATATATATATATATAACACAAAGGTGACATAGCCATCTATCAACGCACAGCCCAAACCACTGGACGGATTGGGCTGAAATTTGGCGTGCACGTAGATGTTATGACGTAGGCATCCGATAAGATTTAAAAGGATTATTAGAAATTCAACTCCTAAGGGGGTGAAATAGGGTGTTGAATTTAGATGAGTTTCTTAGAAACTAAACGCGGGTGAAACCGCGGGGCATAGCTAGTCGTTAATAACATTCATAAAAAGAATCTAAACATTTTTTGTGTAACTAGAACTTTGTACTTAGTAAGTAAATTTTCCCGTAGATTCACAAATATTCACCTAATATATTCTTTTTAACTTGCGTAGATGCACAATAATGCATTCAATTAAAGCATTACTTTATTTACCTGAGGTGGCGTAAAGTTGAACGTTTTTTCATGACACCGACGTGCTTGGTGCGCTAAGCAGGCGGAATACGCGATCGCATGAGGTATGTAGCTTTGTTCCACTACACCAGCGAACAATATCGTCGCCATAGGTCCTGCGAAATTCATTACACATGTATACAAATTACCTATAAACAAAACAATATACCTTTAAACAAAAAAAAATATTACAACTACCTGTGGTATTTATCACATGTAGTTGATATTACGAATCGTGTCAAAACTAAAGAGAAAAAAAAGATTAAATGAATGAACAAAATATGTCACCATGGGACCTGTAAAATTTATTATCATATATCGCCACAAAATAAGGATTGAGAGGAAATAAATGACTATGCAAAAAATGTCAACATTGGACATTCGAATTTATCACACATGTACCGCTTCAAAACTAAAGACTGAACAAAAAATAAACGATCGTTCATATCAAATTGTAAATTTATGGGAAACCCAAAACGCTGCCGTTTTTCAGATGGGTATTTCTGAACCATTTAATGCGCCTAACTTTATGTAGGAGGTTGTTGTCATACATCAGAGTGAAATATCGCCGCTTCGTTTTGTAAAAAGAGATGCGTATACGATAGCGTGATTCACAAAGGAAGGTAATGCCGGTTTAGATTTTTTAGTTACAATAATATTATACATATATATTATAATTTCACATTTATTAAATCTTTACCACAAAAGTGTAAATGCATAAAAATGTAAAAAAGTTGTATTTTGAGAGTCCGATGTAAATGTCAGACGTCCGTCGGCCGTCTTTAATATCATTTAAGTGATGCCATTAATTAGTTAAAGCTTTATTTTTATTTTTACGATTTGTACCCACCGAAGCTAACGAGGGACGATATAAGTATACTTTTACGTTTTACATTGTATGTAACTATATTATCATGAGACCAGTCCCGCAGTAGACGCCTTATGAGTTGATTTCACTTATCATGAGAGTATATATTTATGCATTTTATACAAAACATTATACACCAATGAAGATATGCTGTATTGGCGCACTAAAATACTATATGCATGTTTACTTTCACACTCATACACACTAATTAAGATGGATAATGTAAGAAATGATATATATTTTAACAGTTAAATATATTTTTGTTACCTAAAAAAGAGTACAGACATAATTATTCATCATTATCATAACGCCATTCTAGTCTTGTAACCGAAGATAAACGAGAAAGCCATAAAGGATTTTCAGCTTTTACCTTCGCATAAATATTAGCTAAGTAGGTGGTTTCGATCGCAATATAAATTTACTAGCCGCACCACTGGCCTCGGCTCCTGATAAATACGCCCCATAGTTTTCTGAAGCCTGTGGGTAATTGCCACTTCTAAATGTACCCTAGCTTTAGAAATATGATGTACTTTTCCACTAAAATCGACATGGTAAATTTTATTTCTGTTTCATGTTATTTTAATACACATAAAGTTGTCTAACTCTATAGTACTGTGCTACTGGCGTACATATTCATGAGCTTAAGTAAAATATGTCTTTCATATGCATGAAACGTTTTTCGACGATCTGTGTAAATGCGATGCTTGGACGCTGACAATTCATCTCATTCTATAGTCTGTACAGTACCAGATTATTTATTACATCACTGTATCGTTAGCCTTAAAGATATTCAAAAACTAAATAAACAATCACTTGAAAAAAAGAAATGAATATACCATTTGCTACATACCTAAAGCGTATATGGGCACATCTTCTCCTCCGTGCGTGGCCCATTGCCTCGGCACTGCGGCAGCATGGACTGCGTCAACTTCACTTGTCGCTGTGCCATTCGGTGGTAACGCTCGTGGTTCGGAATGGCCTGGTCCTGACCCGTACAGTAAAGAGGTGTAGCGTAGACCATCTATGTCGGAAACAACAGTGTCTGCGCCTAAACAAAAAATCATAACTTATTAATGTAGTCTTAACAAAAGTTAGAGGCCTCGCACCCGCTCGCCTTAGGACCTGATCAAGGTAGTGAGGGAACCCGAATAAAAGAAGCTTATCTAAATGTAGAAATTACTAATTAATAGAAACTGCTACTATCCGTAGGCAAATGACATAATATATAGAAAATAAAATGAATCTGCGGCAAACAACCAACTGGAACACATGAAACTCAGATAAGTATTTATCACCTAATATCGGGTGACCCCTGGGAGTAGCCTGACCGCCGAAAGTCATAACGTGTCCGTGATCGGCGGTGACGACGATTAAGGTTTCGGCCGGGTTGACCCGCTCCAACGCCGCCAGTAGAGCAGTTTCCAACTCCAAAGTCTCATCAAGCGCCCGATAAGGATTGTTATAATGATGAGCGTGATCTATCCTTCCACCTAAAACATAATGTTTAATAGGAAAACTTTTGTTTGACAATAATTATCATTTTGTCGGAGATACGACTATTAACCCTGAATGCTTACAACGGATCGTTAAATTTTGAGAGGTAGTGTTTTGTATTCCAGAAAAGTCCTCCTACATGACACCGGCCAATAGTGTGATCGGTACTATCTGCGCTGTTTCCAACTGTCCTTTTCCGCCAACAATTATTGTATTAATATTAATCAATATTTTTTCAGTACCTATTGCAATGTAAATTGAATACTGAATTTGTAAATCTATTGGTATTAGCATGTGATCTTGTATACGAATATCTCATTTTATATATAAAAGTTAAATATAAGTAATGATAAAGCTTTAGTAATTTAAAAATGTATTTGTGTATAAATTATTTAAAAAATGCACTAAGCGACACATAAATGCGAAAAATTTAAATTTATGCGTATACTTTTAAAAATAAAACTGCATAAAACTCAGTGTAGTCCGTGTTTTATTTAAATTTTGAACTTTTCTTTTATTGTGTTATCTTCCCGGGGTTTTAATGTCATTAATTCATGTAAATTAAAGCGTGTATTAGAATAATTGCGGTTTTTATGGTCACATGTCTTTTTATTAGCGTGAATCAGGCAACACGTTTATAGCCAAACAGCGCTTTACAAAAATAAGTCTTTTAAATGCATAACACGTAACATGCTGACTTTTCAGGTTCGATTGGAATCGGAGAATTCTTTATACTAGCACGAAATGTTTTATGTTATATATAAAATAATCTTAATTACACCTAATGTTTTTTCTAGTGTTGATGGTATTAGATAAACTGGGCTTCCGTGACCGCCGACGTAACAATAGCAACCGTATGTATAGTCGTTTGGAATGTGAAACCTCAAAACATTCTCGCTATAAAATCTGATGAAGTACCTCCTATAAGAGTAGTAAACTATACAGACATAATAATTTTTACAGTTATTAATACAATGATGTAAGAAAATTGATATAAATAAACTAGACATGTCAAAACATCTTCACTCTATAGTTTGATTTAATGTGCGAACACGAAGCAGTCGTTTTATTTACTTTTCGTGACTATCGACGCCTGTAGGGATTAGCATGATTGTTATAGCGGTGTGTTGACCTCCTTATATTCTGTTCCCCACAATGAGCCACAGGAAAGACACAAACCAAGCTTCGACGCTTACATGATAAGCATGACGTACTACTTGATCGCATAGATATCGCTGCAATACATGGAATACGTCTCTATAAAACTCACCTTCGAGAAGTAAAAAGAACCCTTTATCGTTTTTCGTGAGTATTGACAAGGCGACCCGTGTCATGTCGGCTAGAGATGGATCGTCTGCCTTTACGGAACCGCTGGTGGATGATCCCTCCTCCGCGTCCAAAGAGGCCCCTCGTTCGGCGTTGAACTCCATATGTGAGTATTCGAACAATCCTACACAATATTATAATATTATTTATTAAATTTAACGATCAAATGCAACGTATAATCTTTATTATATGTGGTATACGTATTAAGATTAAATTAATGTTGTTCCTTTGGAAAAAAATATTAGATAAATAAATTTTCTTTAATATGTATCTCAAATTCAAAACGCTGCTGGAGTTTACTGCACAATAACGAAGTTTATTCTTATTCTGGAGTAATAAGTGCGCAAGCGTTAGCGTTGCAGGTAGCGTAAAACGTCACGCTAAACGTCAATGTTGTACACATTTTAAGGAGTTTACTGCAAAAATATTACAGTCAAAAGAATGAAAAACCGCTAGTGATTTAGTAATCACTCATAATGGAGCAAAAACATTCCTAATGTAATATTTTCATTCAAATTCATTATAATTAAAAGGCCAATTTATCCTTACAACCTTAATACAGGAAATGAAATCGAATTAAGCACTAACTTAATTAAACACGAACTTATATATAGGCGCACGGCGATCCGATCAGGAAAACCCTAGCGGCCCACCAAATACATAACCATACAATTTCGTAATTGTAATCCTTTTCCAGAAATGTATGTCAGGTTTTTGTACTTTTTTATGCAGGGAAAATAATGTACCTATGCCTTCCTGCCATGGGTGAGTCGGGACTTGGAAGGATATGTCGGTTTCACCACTGCCACTACCGACTGAAAACCGCTGCGGAAGTCATAGAAAATATAAACTTGTTAAAACATGTTAGAAGGTTTTAGCACCTATATTGAAATTGTTTAAGTACTTAGTAATTAGCAGTTTATTTACTAAAGTCAGTAAGAGTAAATCTATTTACAGCCATTTTAACGTTTATGAGTTGACACCGCAATGACGTTGTTGATTAAAGTTTTAAATTAAGAAAAAATTTAATAAAATATTTTTTCAAAGACTGAAAATGAGTGATTTTTAATCGTCCCGGGATTTTTGTGGATAAATAAGAACCTTCGTTACTTCTGGCATAATGTAATTCGTAACTAATTATATATTTTTTTTAATTACTTAAGTATTAATATCTAAGAGTTTGACATTGTGTTTGATTTTTCTACACTCATCCATGACATTTATTTTACTATGGTTTTAGAAGTCAGATGAAAAGTAAAAAAGTTAATATAAAGTTTTAATTTCTGTGATTTACTGGATTCGCATAGATCCCATCTAGGAATTGTTTCCTCTTAGAAATAAAATAAGTAAAGGCAAAGTAATGTAGCAATTTGTACATCGTACAAAATGTGTGAACTGCGAATTCTGGTTGCCTTAAGCGCTCCTTATGGACGAATAATATTAATTAGAAGCGTTTACTCCATCGTCCCTGAATTAATAATAAATGTATAGTTATATTATTGCGTGTGTTTCATCAAAAGTTGATTGTACTTTAAAATCGAAAAAAGGTGACAGTATTTTCACCTACAGGAATAAAAAAACTATCAAGTACTCGTATAAAATCGAAAGTCAAAAAATAAAAATCTTAAAATCTTTTGACTTTACCTACACCTTTATGTTTTTCTTTTTTGTGATTTGCAAATCCTGCGTGTTACCTAGTGTAGTACAAATGAAGCTAGGTTAATGACCTAGCTTACCTGAGGAACCATCCCATAAATACGTATTTAATTCTAATTTTTAAGCACTTACCTAATATGTAATCCACGGTTCGAGGATCAATTTTTGCCAATTGTTCTTTTGAATGTATATATTGTGCTCTTAGACGTCTTCTCTTCTTTTCTCTCGCCCAATCTTCTCCTAAATTTCTGCCGTCCAATCGTCTGCCTTCTCTATTCGGATGTTCGGGGTCGGGTGTAACGGTTGGTAGAAAATGTCGTCTCCCACCTCCCATTATTACCTTAACAAGGTTATACAATCAAAAGAATGAATGACCTAGACCTGCATTGTTACAGCGTACATATTTTTAGCATCCTCTTGTAATATGGCTGAAACTTTGTATACTAAAGCCGTTTGAAGGTGTTTTCTAAAGAACAATGAAACTGGATAGAGGTGGAGGAAATTTCACATATTACGTTATCTATTTTCTGCAATCTTGTTCCAGTGTAATAATATTAATATTTTTGTTAGTATTTACAGTATACTTGAAACAAATAAATATATTGCGTTATATTTTCAAATAAGTTACGTTCCCTAACTTTGTAGAAGAAATGATATATTTGACAGACTTACAAAATGTATTTTAATTAGAACGTACAGTTTATTTAACTAGTGTGTAATGTTATGTAAATGTCACTTGAAGCTTCATGTCTTTAGTTAAAGTGCTCTGGTGAATAATGATCTCTCTAAATGTCAAGACAAGAACTACCGTGATACCGTCATCATTCACTAGAGACCGTGTATTTGACATAGAAATGTTCCTTACCCTCTCAGTAAGACAGATCTACTATCAAGTGGACAATCTATCCTAATATCATATATATATATATATATATATATAATAAAGGGATGTTTATATTTTTTGGTATAATAAACAACGTCCTTTTGCTATCTGTACCTAGGTAGGTGTCTTGTTAAACCAATTGATTCATAGATATACATAATTATTATTTTAAACTATACTCTTTGGTAATACTACTATATTTACTATATTCTTTGGTAAATGTGATAATGGAATAACTATGCCTAGTCTACCTATGATCTAACAATATAACTACAAGAGTTAAATTGTTAGACCATAAGAAACTGCAGTTGTTAAAAAGTTACTATATCTACAAAACTTTTTAAAAGCAAATGAAGAAAATAAACTTGCTTGTAAAAAAAACAATACGATCGGAGCCGTTTCGCTTACCTATTAGTTATACAGCCGTATTCCCTTTTAACCTTCCTCCATCCACCGGCGTCACAAGATATACGGAACGCAATGGCATACCTGTCACTTTACGATATTATTTCAGCGATATCGCCCCGGCTATGCCAGCTCAATTTGACCTCAATGCATAACAAATACAGCACTAAAGTGCGACAAACACCAAGCAGATACGATAAGATTTTATCTGCGTATAAAGTCGTCCTTCAATATAAGTCGGTGCTGACAGATGCTTGACGGTAAAATATATTATCTGATCTGGGTAGTATGTGGGGCTCCTTGAGTTTAGTATAGAGAACTACATAGACAGATATCTGTACAGGTACAGATATATTACCGCCATTGCGTAGTCTGTGACGCGTTTAATACAACAAAAAAACGCAGTTTTTAATATCAAGTTTCAATACTTACGTTTATACTTCTGCCGGGCTCATTTTCGACCAGCTGCAGGGCAATATCTTTGCAATCTTTTCTCACAGTAGGCGGCACACGGCTGTCATCCTCCCAATATCTCGAAGGTGCATGAGCGTATAACGCCGCTGGAGTGGCATGAGTAACTCTTGCTGTAGTTACAATACCACTCGATTTTCCTAAAATATAAATTTTGATAAGATATAAACGAAAACAAGCTTATGTTAAATAAAAGAGTTTTTTGTTTATTATCGTAAACCAAAAACTAAATTAAACAAAGAAGATATTGTTAATTTTACATTTATTATCAAAAAAAAAGGATAAAGAATTTTTCTTTCGAAAGTTAATGTTCGATTTACAAATTGACAACAAAACATCAAAATACTCTTTACTTTGCATTGAAATTATGTAATATTAACAAAACATTGGAAGTCAATGTTAAAAATACTAAATGAAAATATAAGAAATAGAAATCTAAAACTAGTATGACTCCTTTTTATTTACTAAATTATATCTTGCTTCTTACAGTTTACGCATGAAATCATATTATAGTAGTCCTATATTTTCAAATAATATCAAGAAGGCAACGAAATATCTAACTAATATTCTTATATAATAGATAATTCATTTTGAATATATTTAAAATCTTTCTAGTACCTATCTACATAATATTAGTCAATATTATATATCTAGCTACTCATAGACAAGAGGTTCTTATTCAAAATTATTTTATAGTAAATGGACCTATCCGTAAGCGCTGTCGATGAATGTTTAAACAGACACTAATCAAGGGACAATGTCAATGATTCGATAATCTCAGTAATCAAAGAGAATATTCGGAATTATTGGGCAAGATCAATATGACTAAAGTACACAGCAATATAATTAATAGAGAATTCTTTCCAAAGACTATTTGTGTCAGTATTTCAAATTACACATTTACACGCTTATTTAGGTAACTTAGGTTAGCGTCTTGTCGCTTAGGTAGGCCATAGTAACCATAGGACAGAAAAATTTTGAAATATCCTTTCATCAAGTGGCAAAAAAAATAATTTTCATAATTTGAATAAACCTTAAAGAAGTTAGTATCTAATTAGCATTTTTATATGCATGAATATATTTTGTTCTTCTTTTCATGTTTGTAAAACTTTTGACGTATAATATGTATAATGTGATGTTATCGTAGTTATAGTAGTCTATACTAATGTAATAAAGTGAAAACATTTGATTGTGTTTTTGTGTGCGTATGTTTGTATGTAACGAATAGGCTCCGAAAGTACTGGAGCAATTCATCATTTAAATGCCACATTATCACAGATTAACATAGGCTATTTTTTACCACGGGAAAATACTTCATTCCCATGCAAAACGAAATTTTATATATTGCTGTGATAGCCCATGCTGACGTATCTGTTGGTGGCGTAACAACGCGCGCACTATACAGCTAGTGTTACTTGTTAGTATATTTTCATACTTAATTTTGAAAATATTTGTCAAATCGGACCTTGTTGCTGATTATTCAATTATAACTGTGGATAATCATTACGCAACATCAAGGTATGTAGGTACATAATTATGTATTATTTTGAGATAGTTTTATGTAACCAGTTAAATCACTATACCTATGATGTAAAAATGTAACTAAAAAACATTATCATGCTCTGATGTGAAAGTGGTAAGCCGATAAAATAATATCGTCAAACGTAATTGCGAGTCTCTCGTGTCAATATCCGTGCTTATGGGCGGATGTAAAGCGTTTCGTTCAAGCATTTGTATCAACGACAGGATATGTACTAAACAACTTCACTCACGTTCTCGTTTATTCTGGAAAAAAACTTTTTGTTCTCTCTTTAATATACTTACAGACCTAGCGCATTATTAAGTCATCTTGAGATTTTAAAATTAAGAGTAACATTGCAAACAATTGAAGTTATGTTTGATTATTTTTTATTTATCAAACATTAAAAAACAACAAATTTGTGATTTTTATGCTACATTGAATCATACAAATACACGAATTACACGGCTATATTTTGATTGCCTATTGATTACAAATCAAAACTAACAACGCAATATTTGCTTTATAAAAACGGTCAAATATTAGTGCCATTTAAAAAAACATACAAGTATTGCTTATAATAAAAGAATAAACTTAAATAAATATTGCTTTTATGTGATTTAAAAGTATTGGTATTTTCCGTTTAAAATGTTGTCCGTTGTAGAGAGAGAAAAATATCTTTATCTTTTCTATCTTGCAGATTTATGGATACGTTGTAAATCTAAGAGACACTTTAAGTTAGATCGTAATAAACGATCGAACGTTATTCACGTTCAGGATATTTGAAAATACATACTTCTTCAATATAAATAACAATTGTAATTTATGGTTCGACTACTTTGAAAGCATGACCCTCTAAATAGGCGATTTCTAGGCCGTAAGCGCTGTAGTATTCGCCCTTTATGTAAGGTTGTTTTTCATTGGCTTATACAAATAATGGTAAACTCTTTCTTATCCATTACAATATATTGTATTGTGATGGTATATTACAAAAAGCGACCTTTGTTGAACACACTTTGTGGCTTTGACTTACTTAATACCTTTCTATATGTTTGTTGGCTTTTATTGAAAGTGCCCTGATTCTGTAAACAGAACTTCACGGAGATTAAAGCTTATGAAATGTAATATACTGATACAAGTGTTTTTAACCTATTGTCATAATTTCCTTTTTACGAAGTTTGTCCAACGAAATAAGATTAGAACGAAAAAAGGAGATTATTCTCTCGTTTTATTTCATAATCACATAATGTTGCGTGCAGTTTATATAAAGTCACTAGTTTTGAATTCTGAATGGTTTGTTAGATTCCAGCCTACGGTAGGTACTATGAGCAGATATTTTTACAGATTTGAAATGATAAATTGATATGAAATGAATAGGACAGTCATTAAAATCTTTCTTCTTTCTCTTCTTCGTTCTTATCTCTATGTATATATACTATAAATAGATATACCTATTGTATTAACCTAACTTAACGGTAACCTTTTTATATTTATCATCATATTTGGTGTTTAAAGGTCATATTTTAAAAGAGAGCTTAGGTGATATTTACAATTAATAAAGTATGATTTCTCACATAGGACACAGGAGGAACTAATTATTGGCATATAATATTTTCGTAGTAAATACAGTATAATGCGACTGTCCGCTCCGTTGTTTCCAAGGAGGTTTGTCCGAACTACATCAGTTCGCACCAGCAGCCGAAAAATGGTTGCAAAGTTTACACATTATAATATAGGATCCTAAGCAGAGCCATACGAAATGATGATAGTAAATACAAGTTACGAGGTAGAATTATCTTGTAAAGAAAAGTTCTGATCATTTACAAAATCACAACAATTGTAACATAAAGTTGGCGAAATAATGCGACAGTCTTTCTTAACAACGAAGTAGCAAAATCTTGGCGAACAAGAAATATCAAATGTAACGAGTAAATAGTATTTTTTTCGTCAAGATCAGACAAATTACACTCTTAGTTTGTCTTCAACGACGCTTTTTGCTTCATTTCTTCACACTTTTTGTTACCTCCCGCTTATATAAAGCAACGTGACTAATTGTGTGCCCTCAAGCAACACAATGTTGCTTATAAAACTTTCGCTTTGGCGTTTCTTACTTAGGAACTCGTAAGCAAATATTAAGACTTTTTTGAAGTAGCTCTTTTAAGCCTTATTTGTGTAAATGTTTGAAATATCTTAAAATTTTATTCACTTAAAATTGACATATTATTAAAGAATGTTAAGTGCGATTTATTTAAGTAGATTGAACGTATAACATTTCTTCAAACTGTATTTTTAATTATAAAAAAAAAGAAAGTTCTGCTTTATTCGTATAACTGGTCATATTACCTATATGTCATTTACAATGTTATAATTATTATGTTTGAACAATATTAGGTAGGATTTTACATATGATATACAGACTCAGCGTGCTATGGAAAGAGCTATGCTTGGAATTTCTCTGCGAGATATGGTCCGCAATTCGGAACTCCGCAAGAGAACCAGAGTAACCGACATAGCTCTGAGAGTCAGCAAGCTGAAGTGGCAATGGGCAGGCCACATTGCTAGGAGAACCGATAACCACTGGGGAAGAAAGGTTCTCGAGTGGCGGCCTCGCACCGGAAGACGGAGTGTTGGACGGCCTCCAACCCGGTGGACTGACGACTTGGTTAAGGTGGCGGGGAGTCGATGGATGCAAGTGGCTCGTGACCGTGACCTTTGGCGCTCTTTGGGGGAGGCCTATGTCCAGCAGTGGACGTCTTCCGGCTGAAGATGATACAGACATACAGGTACTTCTCGCTTACATAACTCCGCCGTGAAGCGACAGCTAGGCTGTCGTGATTATGGAGAGTTTAGTAGAGGGGAGGATAATACATAACAATTAAGCAGATGTTTATGGGTGTCTATGTCCTGGAGCCCAAAAAAAAGGACACGATCAGTCGGAGCCATTTTCATAACTAACTACCCATAGACATCCGTACAGAGAATATACAGATGCTTTGTTCCTCCTCCCTCCTACATGGGCCACCGGCTACATATCCACCGCAAGAAACGCGACAGTACAGCTGTTACTTTACGCCGGTGTCGTGTAAGCGGAAGGTACCTCCCCGGTCATGTCGGCCCAATTCGGCTGCATACACGCATGTAACGTGGCACTACCTCATGCTAAAAGTGTTTGCTTTGCAACTGAATCAGGCAGAGCCTGAGGAAGTCCTCCGTTGGGCCTCCTGTATTATTGTTCTCACATAATATGGGCATGAAATGAAAAGGACGCAGTCACGTATCGTTCGACTCTTTTGGGGATTCGAGAAGAAGGAGGTCAATTCATTTGCTCTCTCTTATCGTCCGGATTTTTATGAGCATTTGTAGTCACGAAACTGATCTTTTGAGTCCTGTGCCATAAGCGAGGAAAGAAAGAAGGAAGTTATAAAATAATAATATATACCTACCTGCGTCATGGGCCCAGTCAATAAGAGAAGTAACTTTGGAGTTGATAGCAGATGCGCAGTTGTTAAATTTGCCCCCAGCATCAAGGCCTAAAATTTCGTATCTAGTTTTCACTCCGCATAGGAGAGCCGTGGCACAGGCCGAAGATTCCCCGGTTTGTGCATCCACGTTGTAAGTCTGTATACGGAGAAAATATTATCAAAACACATTATTTTTCTTACGCATGACTACATTTATTTGGACATAAATATGAACATTAATTCATTATTATAAATTAAACATAATATATTTTATAAATATAATCAGAGAAGCATGCGCAGTCAGCAGTCAAGAAATAATATAGCAACACAAGCATAATAATCCCTTCTTTTTTGCGAATAAGTAAAAAGCGTTAGGAGACTAGCGTTTGCCGCATACGGAACTATTCTCGCTTATAAATATAATAACATATTACAATAATTATATTCAAGCTACATAAAAGCTTAGAAAACAAATGATTATTTTACAGACTTTGTCTAATTATTATATCAAATTAATTTTGAATAAAACAGTTGTTTACAATAAAACAATTCGAAAACTCTGATTACTCAGATGATAACTCGGATTACTGTGTAACAACTAACACTGTACCTATTGTAACATTAGTGTAGGTAGAAGTCGAATAACGCTCATTAAAGGCTAAGTATCATCATATTGTAATGACAAATAAGTAAAGATTTTGAGAATTACAAAATGACATGCTGCTGCTAGTATAAAAATATAAATAACCATTAATTATCAGCTCATATCCACTTACTGTGGAACTTAACCTCCATATAACAATAATATTATAAATACAAAACTTTGTTCGCGTGTTTGTTGTTCGTTCACGCGAACAATTCTGAACAGACTTGTTTGGGCACATATATAAATAATAATCAGAAAGTACAATACCTTAGCGAGAGCTACCGCAGGGAACGTGTCCCAAACCAAATCCGTATCTTCTCCAGATTGGCCTCTTCTCTGTCCTCTTAAGATTCTGGCAGCCGTCGCTGTTGTCAGACTCATGCCGTCGCCAACGACCAGTATTACGTTCCTGAAGGAAAACATTAATATAATTCTAAGCAAAACACGTCGAATGTGTTATGAAAAAATTGCTGCATTTTATTTCACTGCATTTTTATATTGTTTATCTTTGTTATTATATGAATGTTTGGACAAAAGATATTTGTTTTAAGCCAGTTGCACTCATCTGATGAATTGGCCTTTGTTTTTAGTTTCATGAACTGCCAGTTATATTTTATGCAAATTGCTTTGTACAAATATAAGGGATGTAATTCAGTATGTCTGTTATGTTTTATCTATTTAGAAACCTTGACGAAGAGCCTTTAAAAAATACTCCACATACGAGAGTTGTAACTTTCCCTCAATAGATTATTTCAACTTTAATCTCAATCGATTATCTTATATATGCTTATCTTACATTTATACTACCTCTTTATAATATTTATTCATGCCACGAGTCTCTAAATTCAAAAAAATATATAATTGTAATGTCGATCTTGGCATGTCTCGAAAATTGAAGTGGCAGAAAATATTTCTCTCCTGCCTGCCAATAAAACAAGCGGAAACTAAATCGTGCGAGAGAATGTGTCGATGCAGAGTCGGAAACCGACAATTGTCGGAGAAATACGGTGGGTTATGTTGATTGAGGGAACGCCATTCATGGCCGCTTGCAAAATCATGTAGAATTAACTGGTGTGTTTTCTCTGATATGTGGGCTCGGTGTGTGCATTTAATTAATCTACACAATATGACACAATACTAAACCGTAAATTATACCTACATCATATGATAAACCAATTAACATATTATCATCAATAGGGAATATGTGTATGATTCAAATAATATTAATTTTTTTATACGTAAAGTCTGTTCATGTAGATGTATGCACGTATTAATAGTTTTTTTATATAATTTTGTTTTGAATTCGAAAATAATTATTGAAAAGTGCAAAAATTGTGCGGGAAAAATAAATTAGGTGAAACGCAATGCTATTGGTCGGAACGAAATGTGACGTGTCAATTCGTAGAAAAGTCTTTCGGTCATTGACATAGATAATACATAAATGTCACTGTCTTGTCGCACGCCAAAACACTGCTGCTATTCTGTGATGTATGTTACTTATTTTATGATAATCTAACACTGAAAGATTTTTATTACATAAATACATAAATAAACAAAACAAAATACATGACCTAGGTCGCCAGCCTGATTGTCAAATTCTGATTGAAGAATGAACTGTGAAGTCAAAACGCGCGGCAAATTGCGGTCGTTTAAAAAGCTGTTATCAGCCTACTACTTTGAAACAATTTTTTTTTCAACCTAATATTGTTATTTCAGTGCTGATTTTTTTTACATTGGTGTAATGATGTAAATTATCATTTAAAAATATAAAAAAAATTCATGCATATTTCCCTATTGGAGTCTTTTGACAAGTACCGTTGCCACTTCCTACTTCCACTTGACCAACCCAGTGGTCAAGCGGAAGCTCATAAATCACAAAAAAATTTCACGGTATTAAATAGTCGCCCCAGATTAAATTTCGGTTGTAATTTTTAGTAAGAGATAGTGCCACACTGCATGCTTGCATGCAGCCGAATTGGGCCGGCACGACCGGGTAGGGAATCTCCCACTTACACGGGACAAACGTAAAATGACAACTGTGCTGTCGCGTTTCGTGAGGTGTGTGCTGGTGCCGGTGGCCCGTGGAGGTGGGAGGACAAGCATCGGTGTAGTCTCTATGAGGATGTCTATGGGCAACGATAAAAAAAAATTAAGCAATTATATCTCTTACTTATTCGTTTGGTTCGAAGGACATCGATAACCTATTTTTGTCGTTTACTTGGCCTTTGGTTATACAATTTTGAGTCTCGTAATAAAACTAATATTGATATATTATATTAAACTAATTGAAAGCATTCCTTTTTTTAAATGTAATATTCGCTAGTATTTTGTCATAATTCAAAACTCTCAATGCTTTCAAATAACTCTTATCTAACTTACACGCTTATTACTAAGTTTACTTTCCCCCGCTTGCAAATAATATTCACTGCCTCAGTTTATTATGCGTCAAATAAATTAATCAAAATATTATTACGAGTTTATTGCAATTAAGATTCTCCCCCCGGCAAATTTGTACAGCGTTCTAAGGAAATGGGTGACTCAAAATTAACCCTACCTATTTACTTATTAAATAAGGGAACGCGCATATCTTATAAGGTTTAAAGTTATCCTAACGATCCAAGTGAAACCGCACTAAAGGTATGTAGACCCAAGACCCTCACAGACCTCTATTACAAATTAGTAAAACCTTAACCAATTAATTATTCAAGTAACGTAGGTACTCGTAAATAGGGAATTGTGTGATAATAATAAAATACGTCGCATTGTCCTTGGTTGCCGTATCGTTTAGCTATAATTTTTTAATAGTGGTCAAAAGAGCAGTCGGAGCTTTTTGATGACTAGTTACATGTATGAACAGAAAGAAGCCTTGAGGTTAAGATACATATTATACCTCCTTCCTCCGTGTGCCACTGTAAACTCACAAACCGTGTAACATTTTGATGATATGCCTATCTATAGAACAGTATGTAGTGTAGAAGGACGAACACATTTTTTGAAGTAAAACTTCTATACGCACGCTTGACATGGGAATTAAGCTGGCGAAAGCTGTGCGCAAGTTCACTCTCTGTTATCTCATTCTCATATACCGATGAGACGGCAGTCCGACAAGATCGATGAGAAATCAGGCGCAGGACCGGATTAACGTGGCATGGGGATGTAATACCGCCAACTTCCAGACTCCGGACTGTTATTAGAAATTAAAAACTTCAATAATTTTTTTTTGGTCTGACCGGGGATTCGAACCCGGGACCTCACGTTTATCTCTGAACACGCTTATCACTAGACCACGAGGCAGTCAAATGAGTACTACAGATGTTTCTGTGAGCCACATATTAAAAAGGGTAAAAATTTGGACTTAATATGTCGTAGATATTATAATAAAGCTATAAAAATGGTTATTTTATGATCAAAAAACTTTGCCTTTTTACGACACAACATAATAAAGAATAGTTGGCACAACTTGGAAAAATATACGAAATTGAGATCAAAGTATATGTTACGTATTCAAGTACGTCATAATAAAGCTTTTACGGTTTATGTCGCGGTTTGTACGATGTTTATATTTTATTTACCGGTATTCCAGCTTGTTTATAGCAAATACAGCTACTAAAAGACTCAAATATAAGATATACTAGCTTCCGCCCGAAGCTTTGCCCGCGAGGATTCAAAAATTGAGTTATTAAACATATAAACCTTCCTCTTGAATCACTCTATCTATTAAAAAAACCCATCAAAATCTGTTGCGTAATTTTAAAGATCTAAACATACAGACACACAGACGGCGGAAAGCGTCTTTGTTTTAGACTATGTGATTAAATGGAAAAGAGAGAATAAACCTGAATACATAATTATTCTTTTACTTCTAAAAGCAAGTTTAATATTTTTAATAACAGTCGGAAGCCAAGAGCTTATTAAGCAGTTATGTGCTGTATAGCGGGATTGAGCTGGCACGATCCGGGAGGTACCTCTCGCTCACATAGCCCCGCCTTACAGGCTGCTATGCTGTCGCGTTTCGTGCGGATTATGAGTACCTTTTTTTTCCATTAGGTGGCAAAGGAGCAATCCGAACCATTTTCATGACTACCGACTTTCATCCACATGGAGGTTATACAGACGAATTGCCCCCCTTCTTCCTCCTCGTTCTATAGGCCACCGGCGTCTTACACACGGCACGAAACGCGATGGCACAGCTGTCACTGTAAGCGGGTCTCGTGTAAGCGGGAGGTAGCTCCCTGGTCGTGTCGGCCCAATTCGGCTACATGCATGCATGCAGAAGGAGGCTAAAGCATTTGCATGTATTAAAGGGCCTCGGTAGTCATCAAATGGCTACGATTGCTCGAAGGTCCATATATAAATCGTTATTTATATTTGGTCCTATTGATCTACCCTCTCGTCGGAGTAGCAGAATGAGGAAAAAGAGTTCAGTTGTGCCTACGCACATATTAGTACACTACAATGATTTGACCAAAACAGATATTTGTCTTTGCAGAGATGATGACTGTAGTTGAAATTCGGCAAGGCCATTCATAGGTGTTCATAGGAACCACTGTCTTCATCAAAGTATTTAATAATTAATTTTTTACTGTATTTTTTATATCGTATAAGGAGGCAAACGAATAGTCGGAGCCGTTTTAAAGACCACCGACGCCCATAGACATCCACATGGAGGTTATACAGATGCGTAGCCCTCCTTCCCCTCCTCGCTTCACGGGCCACCGGCTACTTTCACACCTCACGAAACGCGACGTACAGCTGTCACTTTACGCATGTTTCATGTAAATAATGTATTTTGCTTTTTGTAATAGACTATTTACCCGTGCTTTTGTACAGGAGAATTTGTTATGAATTATGATACATATTTTCATTAATTTTTTTCCATCTGTTTAGTGGCACTCGAAATTTTACTCATAATGGAATTCAAAGTGAAAATGGAATCAAACCAATCAGCTGTAATGCATCTAGAGGAATTGGCATTTTCTCCTGGGGAATGTCATTTAGGGCCTCAAGCGAGTGACTTTGTGAAGAATGGACACGAGGGCACTAATTCTCTTGTTGGTCAGCAAGCGGCATATTAGATAAGCCAAGAATACCACGAGAACTTACTCATCTTATTTGAAAACAGTGCTTATTTGCAAGGACTAAAAAAACGGCCTCAGGATTTTCCAGAAAACGAAAGAACGGTATTCGTCTTAAGTGCAATTTATCTAAACGGTATTCCTAATCACACAGAAAAAGACCTTGCCTTATTTAAAAAAAAATACAATAAGCCAAGTCGATGTTTTTATTTAAAATGTAAAAGATTATTAAGATCGATATGATAATAACTTAGGACAGAAGGTTCCTTAAGTAGGGACTAAATAAATTAACGGACTTGATAATTATATGGATCTCACAACTTTTATAGTAAAAAGACTGAGCTGCGAGATTTGGATTTTTTACAGGATGTTTTTGTTGGGATTGTTTTTACGAATACCCTCGACGTTGCCTCTTGTCCTATATTTTCAATTTTACCTATCAGCTCAATCAATGGAGAGCTCTCCATTAATTTAGCTAAATTATGGTTTTTATTTTTTCCAGAATACCTGTGTTTTTGATATTAGAACTTTAACCGGTTGGGGGTGCGATATATGCTTTACAAATATATTTTTATTATTTAATTTTTCTCAGAATGTCTACTTTGACTTTTAAATTGTGAGGATATAAAGTTTTAAAGTGATTTTTTAAATGTTATACGATAATATCAAGAACTATTCTAACTTTTAATAAAATATGTTTTATGAAACACAATTTTAGGAGATAATCTTATCCGGACTTTTTAAAAAAAATTAAAACAGATCACTAAAGACTATAACTTACTTTTATATTTTACTAGCAGATGATTGTAGTCCACCTTAGCTATGAAGCTTAATATATAATAACTGTGTATTATTATTTATACTTAAATCATTAAAATAGATTTAATAATTTGCATCAAGAAATATAAAAGATGCATTAGCATCTGCTTTATATTAAGAGTACGGGAGTATTCCGTAACGTAACTCGCGTTACTGTACGTTACTGTATAAATTTATGTATTAAGTTAACTAAGAAAGGGGAAAGGTACCCCCTTTCCGTTCTTACCCCAACATACTATACTATGTATGATTGATATAATACTTTTGTTAGCAGTTATCTTATCTTTCTAAAATAAAATGTTATATTGCACGTTAAATTTATCGCTAAAGACGCTAACAAGATTCCTATCTCGTCATATAATAATGTCGTAGTATTATTATGCATTGACACGAGTATGCGTGGTCGCTACCCTTGTTGGGTTCTGGGCAAATCAAGTCACGCCCCGTGCCGTACGCGCGAGCGACGCATACTCATGTCAATGTATAGTCTCTTATAATCCCGCACTCCATACGCTTAGACCGGTTGTTTACTATACGTTTACTTTTTCATATCCGTAAATTAATAAAATATTAACTACACGGCACAGATAGTTGACATTTAACAGCACCGTCGCAATTTCTTATTGCGTTTTTCAGCGAATTTTTAATTACTTATTTCATTTGTTTTATTTTTGTGATGGCCATTTATTTACCAAATTTACTTTCAATTATTATAAGTGTACGCTTATTACGCATAATGAATACTAAAATTATTCGTGTGATAAATTAATACCTGTATTGCGTACAGAATTTTAGAACAGTCTGGTTTTCTGTTAAACAATTTACATAATTAGGTGTTTGATGAGATAATAAATTACAGTGTAATTGTTTTTGATGAACTAGCTAATAATTTATCTGAAACAGAACGTTCAAACGTAAAATTTGAAATTAGTTATTTTACTAATTTTAAGATCATTAACAACATCAGATTTTTCTTCCGCCGGTATGCCGGCTTATACCTATCATATTAGACACAATACTGTATTAAATATTTTGTTTTAGAGCGAAAATATATTTAACTCTAATATTAATCAAAATAAAACTGAACCCATGTTCTATCATAGACCATTTTATGAAGTTCGATTCTCAACGAATACAAGTCTCAAGTAGAGTTAAAATATTTTTAAGAGCAACATTTATCGTTTTATTTGATAGACTTTAACGCTGCACACCATCAAGGGACTAACTATTTAACTAATGAGAAAAGATCTACTTATTTTCAATTCAATTCTATTTTTTTAATTTTTATAAGTTCCAACATAATTTCCCTTATAACTAAAATAATCAAGATTAGCATTATTATTAAAATATAAATTTTGGAATGTATGTAGATGACCCTATGTGAAACCGTTTTCGTCATTCCTTTTTTTAATAATGGTCTTATAACCAAAATATCTTTATCTGGTCTACGGTAAATCAAAAGGGTTTTTGAAACGTACTATAATCATCAGAGTCACAAATTAAAGTCCAGGCTTAAATTGTCACGGTTTTTATATGTAATACATACTAATACGACATAACCGAGTGTAAGGTAAAGGTATCGCATAGTAAATTATAGAATGTGATGATGTTATACTCCTACTTAACCTAAATGGCACTATTGTTTGTCATTGTACCCAAACTGCTGTTTACAATAATTGATCAGCCACTTAGGTCGCACGTATTGCAATGTGTTATTGTGTGTTGTATACAAATCTGAGAGCCATATTAGCTGATTAAGTAACAATCTATCAAAATTACTAGAAAATAAAAAACAGTTACGGTATAACATAGTAAGGTTCGTTATGAACAGACGTGGGATTTGGGAAATGCTTTCATGTATTTCAGTAATATTCAAAAATCTAATTATTTTATTCAAATAAGATTTTTAAGCTGTACTACTCGTTTAACAATCGCTGTGACAATGAAAAGGGCGGGACTATACAATATGTTATTGTTAAATAACTTACTTACATACAATTATTTCAAGTAACAACTTGAATAAATTAATAATCCTGCACACATAGCATTTCATTTTTCATTAATTGAAGATAGAAAAGAAGAGCTTCATATTAACTTTTACTTACTTGGCGACAGGATTTTTTTCGTTTGCGTATTGAAGGCGCTTTTGTAAAGTTTCTTGTGCTTGAGTATACCAGTATTGACGATCTGGAAAAATAAACACTATTGAAATAAAAAAATAAAAAAAATACACGCAACAAAAGAAATCGTTATGTAAAATAGTTATAGGATATATATAATAAAGTTAAAGTAATAAATTACTTTCTATATTGTTTTCTTTCTAACGTACGTACGTTGCTCTCTTTTTACTTGGCACATTACAGAAGTTTTTTGATTCTCTTCACTGGATGATCTTCAGCATGGCTTTTTAATCGATTGTTTTTTGCCCTGGTGAAGCCGGAAATCAAATCTTTCCGATACTATATAAAATTTTTAATATTTTAGTGATTTTTCTTCATATTATCACAGGCTCGGAATTTCTGAGAAAACCTACTATAAATATTATCATTATCTTCAAAAGTATCAGCGTTTATTCGTCTGTTACTAAACAGTATTCTTTCAATGAACTCCAACAGGTCTATCCCTGCTACTCTACGACTCGGACAGGCTGAAGCCCCGTAATACAAATTCCAAATATTGAATTACCTAAATAGCAATTTCCCCTTTTTTATAACATTCTATAGCGCATGTTATCCTTGAAGTTCCTTTAAAGGATATTTTTTGTAACAAATTTCTATTTCTTCATATGTGAAGATTATATACTAAAGTTACTCTAGCTGAAATTAAGGTACGTCAAATCGGAGGAGATAAATATTCAAACTGCGGCTTTAACACTTCAAGGCATTTTCGTATTATAACGCTCAAGTAATTTACCTACTTATTGTTATATTAAATAAGAATATATTAAATCCTGGTAGTATTAAATAGCTTTTAGAGAATGTTCTCAATTGAAAAGATCAAAATTAGCCCTCCAACAATTTAGAAGAGAAACCTACTCTTTATCATATATTCTATTTACTGAGAACATACACTGGCTAATGAAAAACTAACAACAAAAGGTTATCTTACAATATGATTTATATTCATGACATAGGTCGTTGTACATTATACTAAATCACCCGAGAGTAAAACTCGCGCGGGAAAGGTTTAGGCTGAAGCGTATTTTGACAGGTGCGGATATTTGAACCCAATTATTTAAATTATATCCGAGACCATGACTTGGATTATATTTATTTTATATCCGTACCTTACTCAGGGCCGGTTTTTTCACAGGTTACTTTTATATGGCATATATGCAGTGTTATTTGCGTTGCCTACATGCTTTGTGTTTATTCAAATCAACTTCTTTTTACTGAATATGCATGTTGCCAAAAATTTAATGCGTGAAATATAAAATTAGTACCTGCTTTATAATCTATAAATTACACCAAATCACACGAAACATCACGGAAAAATACTCGAAAAAAAATCACACAATTGTTATATAAACTCATCTACGTAAGTGATTTTATGATAATCAGCAATATACATACCATATGTTTCTTTCCTTTCCGCGTGCATTGGGGCTGGTGATAGAATTCCTGTAGTGATCGTGCACATCATGACCACGACGCAGCACCAAGTATTCATGGTTGTCAAGCTTCATCGGTGATGGCGTTGTATCAGCGACTGTCGAGAGTCCAATCCCATCTGCTTCATTTAGTTCGTTCCATTCAAAAATAAATCTGAAACAAAATGTGTTTTGATTACTGGCTCTTCTAAAAATTTTTTTATTATTATATTAAATATTTAAAAATTAATATCACACAGTATAAACAAAGACGCTTTTTGACGTCTGTATACTCTTTGAAATTGCGCAACCGATTTTGATGAGGTTTTTTTAATAGATAGAGTGATTCAAGAGGAAGGTATATTTGTATATAACAATCCATTTTCGAAGTCCAAAATCCACGCGGGCCAAGCTGCGGGCGGAAGCTAGTATTTTTTTACCGACCGATTTAGCTAATATTGGTTTTGAATTATTTGTAGAAGTCCCAGGAAGGTTCAAAAGGCGAGTAAAATAAAAATAAGGAATAATAGAATACTTTTTGTTCCGGTTAAATTTTATCATTGTTTTTATTTATTGGATTGAGTAGTAGGTACAAGTTTGTCGGGTCTCTATGTAAATATAATGAAATAAAATCTAAAATCTATGTAAATAATTGGAAACGTCCGTTCTTATTACATTTTAACACTGCAGTTAACAAAACGCATAGAACAGAATATCGTTTATTCAGTGCTCCACAATTGATAAACAATAAAAAAATAAACGTAAATCGTATTAGGAGAAAGATAAAAAAGAAACAAAATCAAAATAACACCAACCTTGCTTATAAGTATAAAATATATATGTATAAACAAAAACTTTTTTGCTATATAACTAAAATATGACTTCGACTAATAGGTACCTATATTTTGTTTCTTATTAAATTATTTAATTGTTTCTTCCTTCTTCTTCTTCTTCTTCTTCTCGTGTCAGTGTTCAGCTGATCAAATTTTAGGTGCCCAGTACTGTGCCACATCTATAGCGGCAGCATTGGCAACGAGCAGATCCTCGAATGTGCAAGTTCTTGGGCACAGCGAGCACTGGAGTAGATGCTCCATTGATTGGGTCGGATCCCCGCATTCGCATTGCTCCCCCGAGCAAAGTATTAGGCCCCAACGACTCCTATTTTGTTGACATAGGCCTACTTGTGTTCGGAGTCGATTAAGTCCTTCAAAAATGCAGTTTCCTATGGAGTATGTAAGATATATGAATAAGGGAAATGTCGGCGCATAAGCGCCTACGTCACGAGGACCGGCGAACACACATCCCTCCAAAAGCGAGCGCATCGACTCGCGATTGCATGAAGATTACAAATAGTTCAATAAATTCAAAGTTATACAGTCCACAGTATTTAATTTTCTATATTATCCGGCCGGTATATATAAGGCCCTAAGCCTAAAAAAACGCCCCTGTCAGTAATGACTTGGTTGTGAGAATATCTTTATAGACTATCAACGTCTATCATATTTGGATTGGATATTCTATGAAATCAAAAAAAATATTCTTTCTATCTTGTTTACGGTGAACAATGCCAGGGCTATTACAGCAATGATAGTTGCGGATGAAACATGGACGTTATTATTGTTTGTCTCAATCCAATGTTTTAAATCTCTTTAGTTTAAGCGGAATTTGTTTGTCTGGCACAACTCCAAATTAAATTTTGGACCATTTTCTGCTTCACCTAAGCAAATATATTCAAATCCCCTTTAAAGTAACATTTTTATAATAAACTTATTATGTATCTACAAGCTTAAAACACGATACACGAAAACCCTGTGTGTTTTTAGGAAATTTACACGCAAGCATGGATTTTTTCGGATTCGTAGAGGTAATCCTACAAATAAAAAGCTTTTATATAGGAGTGTCATCAGATCTTTATCACGCTATTATATATTATTTATAAATATGCACAATGACTTGAGAATTTTAATCTCTCTAATATTTAAGGCTTAAAGTTACATATTCACAAATTTATGATAAAGTAGGTACCTATACATACAACGCAATTTCACGAGTTGTAAATTAAACAAAATTCAAATCTCATCTCGGTAATGCTCTTATTTTAAAGAGCCGTAAACGGAAAGAAACAAAGGAAAAAATTATAGAAGAAGGAAAATAAATTAAAAGCAATTGTTAACCGATTTCGTATAATCCTATTTGAAATAAATGTTAATTTGAATAAAACAAGTGGAATAAACGTGAAAGTTCTGGCGGCTATCTTCTTATTTTTTTAGTCTAGGGTGCCACACACGAGAATCGACTGCGCCTTTTGATTACTACGTATGCCTATAAACATCCACATTGACGTTATACGGATGCATCGTGCATGGTACTGCAGCTTACTAAATCTTTATATAAGGTTGATAAAAGCGAGAGGCGTTAAATTAAACCACAAATATATAAGCGCCTAGAGTTAACCCGAAAATATTTAAAAAAAGTTTACGACAAGTATATGAAAATACTTTTTTCAAACAAGTTAAACAGCGAAAAAATGTAATCTTTCTTTGTACCGGTGCGTACAATCTCGAACGTGTGAATGACTCCGGCCGCTCATAGGCGACGATCAGCTGACGTACAGCGTGTACGAAGCGCATCTGCATAGCCTTTATGCGGATGTCTATGGACGTCGGTAGTCATGAAAATGTATATCATAAAATAACCACCAGTCCTCAAAAAGCTTCGAATTCTGACTTGTTCAGTTATACTTCAAAAAACACCCCATGGGATTAATTATGTTGGGTAGGATTTATTAAAATCGAATTTTGTCGAAATATCTTTGTGGCATTATAGCATGAACGGACTTTGTACAGAAATTAATCAAGTCATGTGCATACCGTACATCAAAGGCAGCGAGTAACCTTTTATGCCTTTTGTTTTCACATGGCATTTTATTTTTATGAAATAAAAATGAAATAGCACCTAATATTATTTTGATTGTTATTTTACATTTATGACCGTGATTTTTATCAAAAACCTGGGATTCTGTGCGTTTCAATTACACAAATTAATAAAAAAAATGTATTTAAAATATTCTGATTTTTTTTTTGTTATGTACTGAAAGTTTTTTGGTTAATATAGTTTTGTGTGTTATGCATTATATTGTACTTCTTATATAACCTACGAATTGATTAATGCTGAATTATCGAGAATTATAGAGAAAATCAACTGTAAAAGATTTATATACAGGATACATAAGTTCATAGAGCATTTTTCTAATCAAATTGTATGTAAAAAATGAATTAGAAAACGATCATTTTTATCTACGAAGTAGTAACATTATCTTTGTATATTATTTTCTTTCTTTTACACTTCATGGGGGTTGTGAACATAATACAGTGTCTCATATTAAATGGCTGATATAGTTATGATGAAAAGGCTTTGATTCAGTATCTAAAGTGAATTAAAAAACAATAATTTAATACCGAATAAAAGAGAAATCTTCGTTCCTTTTCTTACAAATGATACTTTAAATTAGGTTATGTAAACTCATACTGTATTATAGAACTTGCTAACAACTGGGCGCCATTTTATAAAAAGGAAATGTAGACTTCATTATTCTTGTTGAATTAGCAATTTAATTAAAAAGCACAATCTAGGATCCTTTTCTCAACTTAATTGTTTTCCTTTGAAATGAGAATGGCATGAGACTGCATAGAAAGTTTTGATCTTTTATTGATAGATCGATATTTTTATTTCTATATTAAAATCTATCGTGCTGTTATTATCAATTTTGTGCAGACAAAAATTTTGAGCGGCTTTAAGACAAATCCCTTGACCAAACATGATATTTTGGAAAAGGGAGCGTTGATAAATAAGTCTTATTCCTTTCAACCGATTATAAATAATTTTAGTTCGATCCGAGTAGAAATTAATGTATCGATTAATATACTATTTTTTTCACGATTGAGGGTCAATCAATGAAATATCTAAGTAAATTGTTTTACATTGACCTGAGTATAAAGACGCAGTCATAGAGACTGTTGATATCACTCTCAACTGCCACCATTTCGTAGTGGGGGAGCTTGCGTGCCTCTGAGATCCTCAAGGCTATGCCGAACGGGGCTGCCCATACCGGATAGGCTTGGGGGAGAGGCCAGACAAAGACCAGCAGAGCTGGGAGGTCCTCCACCTGTCCCTCTGAACCAGCGGGTGGCGACATGGGACAGGACGACTAGTGGAATTTGTCTAAATCGGACGATTCGATTTTAGGAAGAGGTAGCGCCACACTGCACCCTTGCATGCAGCCGAATTGAGCCGGCACGACTGGGAAGGTATCTCTCGCTTACATGAGACTGGCGAAAAGTGACAGCTGTGTTGTCGCGTTTCGTGCGGTGTGTAGTAGTCAGTGGCCCATGGAGGTGGGAGTATAAAGGAGGGCAGCTCATCTGTATAGCCTCTATGCGGATGTCTATGGGCGTCGGTGGTCATGAGAATGGCTCCGACTCGTTTGCACCCTATACCATAAAAAAGTAGGTGGCGTGCTCATTTAGAGTATTGGGGCCAGGGGTCTAGATGGGAACCTGACCCCATAGCACGGTTCCGGCGACGTAGTAGGGACTGTTCAGAGGCTGCCGGACAGTCCCCAGGGTGGAGAAGTCTGGCCTTTTCGCCGAGGCTAGCCTGTTGCTGGACGTATCTTGTTGCTTGTAGATCCGTAACCCTCAAATTATAGCGGTAAGTGACAACTCAAATTTTTCTAAACATACTTTAAGTAGCACAGGAGATTGGAATATAACATAATATTATTTATTGACGCGTACTTCTATCATTATTTTATAAATATATGACTATTTCTTTCCTTCTTTTTTTAAATAACTAAAAAAGGCCATGTATATGTACATTTATATACATGACCGCATCGGCTATGTGTCATGTTACATACATTTTATGGTGGAAGTTTGGGCTTAATTTATTTAGTCACTGCCCAATTCGCTTGAGCGTGACTTGCCAAACAACTTTACTAGCGACAACTTTATTTTTCTTTTTGTAACATCATTTTGCAGTTCAGTCACTCGCCAAATCAGAAATTATTATTTTATTAAGATAATATTTGCAGGATCGGTGGTTTTTTGTCAAATAGGATCAATGTCATCGAATAAATGGCTACTTAGTTCTCACTTGAGAGTTGACATGGTACAATATGACAGTTAAATTGACTACAAATATTTCGATCAGTTTCACATTTATGGTGTTCGCACATTATATCGACTCGACGCCGACGTATGGTATTTAAATGTAATCTTTATGTTGTGCTTCTTAAGAGTGAATTAGTCAACAGATTGGTGACAGTCAATAGGTGAACAACGCGTTGACTAGGCGTGGATCACGCGTTGTCGGTGCATTAATTCACTCATAATATTATAATATCCTCCTAGCCGATTTCGGCTACGGCGGCCGTCTTTATAGAGAAGCCAGATGCGCAGGATATATTATAGTACACAAGTGTGCGCGCAGACACAAGTGAACTCTCTATCCCCTCACTCTCATGTTCCGATGGGACGGCAATCCGACACGACCGGTGAGAAATCAGGCGCAGGACTGACGGCTTAACGTGTGAGGCACGGATATACAATTATATTATATATATAAGATATAAAATTCACTCATAAGAAACACACAATCCTTACATTTGAATGCCATTAGAAAATCTTCTGGTAAGTCTTTTAAGTAATACGTGAATTTCATTGACTAAAATTAAACTAAATAATAAAATATTATAACTAATTTTATTTCAATATCTTGTAATAACGTTATGGTTCTATTATCCCTATGCCCTATATCTATTTAATATTATAATAGATCCAGTTATCAAATTTTGTGACATAGATTTTGCTATTACCTACTTATAAATATTAGTAACTTTCTCTAAAAAAATCAACTAATGAGAATTACCACTATGCCACAAAAACGGTTACAATATTATTATACTAGTAGCGTCCCGCAGTTTCATCCATATACTATGCACGTATAAATCATAGCGAGATTGAATAACGTCTATATTCTAATTGATAAATTTAGGTTAGGTATCTAACGCTGAAAGATAATTTCAAATCTAACCATTAGTTCCAAAGATTAGCGAGTACATCCAAAAAGGAAATAATATATTGTTTATTCTGTAAGTATCGTATGGAAGTTTAAATAGCGAAACGCTTTACGAAGGCTAACAATAATGAATTTATGGCCAGAGAGGCTTTATATTATTCATACGCGGTGAGTGGCATGTACAAGTTGATATTCAAGACCCTCGTCAACGACTTGTGTGCTCAGTGGTGGAATGAGCTTAACGAGAGGTAACAACAGCTTATGATCTTGACATTTTTTAATTAAATTGGTTTTATGTTCATTTTAACTGTCTGAAGGAGGTATATGTTGTTCGAGTTCTCGCACCGTGCCATCGTAAAATAGCTAGTGTTTAGTGCAGTGTGTGTTTTTTCCGGTTGCCCATTTAAGGCCGAGTGAAAGATGATCATAGATCTGCATTACAACGATGCACATCTCTATGAGTATCAGTAATGATCAAAATGTCTTAACTGCTTTTTCTACCTCTTAAACTATAATAAAAAAATGTCGATATTATTCATAGCGGGCTCTGTAGTGATTTGATTGATTTTCTTTGTACTTTGGCATTATATAATTCAGGCAATGAAAACAAAATAAGAAATAAGCAACTTGTTTTTACTTAAATTAAACGTGACTTTCAATCGCAACTAGACCATATCATCTTACAATTAATGTGATAGGATGACCATGTACTCGGTCATACATATTGTCATTCATTCATTAGACATCTATAAACCCAATATCGTATAAAAAATTTTGTGGTCGCATTGGACTGATTTAGCTTCTAAGTAATTATTTAATGAATTTATACTATTTATTGTACTCGTAGTAAAATAGCATTTGGGTTTGAGACAGCCATTTTTAATATTCTATCTATATGTTTAACTTTGTGTTTATTATTATTATTACAACTACGATATTTCAGTAATATAACAAATTATGAACAGTTCAATTTCAATATAATATTAAACGTCACAAATTAGTCAGTCAGTTAGTAAATTAAATCAAGGATATTTTATAAATCTTAACATTACATTGAATATCTGGGTAAAATATCGCTTTCTGGAGAGATATATAATTTAATTAACTTAAGATGTAGGCTACATCTTTTCTTCATTAATGCTCTATGTAGTGAGCGCTGATCATCTAGTATAGGTATATATGTACAATAGATAGCCTAGAATACAGATTAACTTTACAAAACTGAGGCTGAAAATGACCGTCAATGTAGCACCGTAATTTAAAGCTACGAACCAGTGTGCTAGCCTTCAATAGTATAACAATGAATGTAAATTAATTCACAGTCACGTTAGTTACCCATGCGGGGTAAGTAGAGGGAACCACGATCCCTATATACTTTCTATCTGTATAATTACATAATATAATATTATACTACATAATTATATGGATCGAAGTATGATAATGTAATCCGAACTAGCTGATTGACTAAATTATATATCACCTGTCCATCTACAACCTGTTGTCGAAGCTAATGTTTAATTTAAAATACCTATTACCTTACCTAAGCATCCGCAAAGAAAGGTTATTTATAATTTTATCCCATAGGGGATAAAATACGAGTAAAACAAGGAAGTTAGGCTAGTAAACTAACAAACCCTAAGTCTCACCTTATGAAATGTTTATTTGGCCTATAAATAAAAAAAAAATATTTTTATTAATTTTGAAATAAAAGTAGCGTTTTATGACCTAGACATCTGCTAAAAGATTTTTAAATACTATCTGTCTAAAATAGTGAAATAGGGGTTAAATATTAACATGAATGAGGTACATGGGTCGTACGTCAGTGCACAGATAGTAATTTCATAATACCCATAGCTCTATGAAATTTTCGATTGAACGATAAATAATTAATTTCAGTTTAGCTGAAGCTGAACGGCAGTCTAATTACATCATATGTGGTTTCGTATTTTACGTTCGATTTATTCAAGCGTAGCGAATCAAGAAAATTTACTAGTGGCTTACGAGAATACATCAAGTTGGTTAATGATCGCCTTCTGACTAAAGCGATTATTCATTAATAAGGATGGGTAGGGTTTATTGATGTTAACTGTTGGAATCGTATTTGCATTATTATATTACCCGCCATGGTAAGGAGATGATATACTTATGTATGTGATGTGAAAGAGTGTGTCCTTGTACAAACCAATCAAATATTTCTATTGCATTTTATCCATACTTGGTTTTTCTTTTTCTTTATTTTGCTTTTGGAGTATGAAATTACATAATTTACTATTTAAATCGTGTCTATTTACTATTTATCAGTTTTTTTTAGTGTAGAGGGGTAAAGGAGCAGTATGAGAATTTTAGTGAGAGTTGCCACGTGCATGCAGCGGAATTGGGTCGGCACGGTCGTGAAGGCACTCTCGTTTACATATAGCATGGTTCTACCAATCACTGCCTCTTATTGTGATAAAAACTCAAATCAATTGCTGACGTCGAAAATAGCTTAATGCTCTACTTTGTCTCAATAGGACACAATTACTTATGCCTTCTTCCTGCTCTTCTTTTTGCAGAAATATAAATATTGGAAAGATAATAATATTTCGAACATTTCGTTTGTCAAAGGATATCGTTAGCGAAACAAAGTGAGCGAAACTTCCGTCGCTTAAAATGTATATCACGTTTTCAATATTTGTAGACAACTTTTGAATTGTTGATTTTATAATTATTCACTTTCATAATAAACTACCTGCGCCCTGCGGTTTCACTCGCTCTAGTTTGGGAATATTTTCTACTAGTGAAGAACTATTTTTTATTATTTTTTCGTTTTATTGTTGTTTTTAAGCTTTTGTTCCTCCTAAATATAAAATAAATGTACGAGGTGTACACCGGTTATGCTTGACCCGGTGGAGTGCACGGTGGCCCAATTAGTCCTATAAGAACTCTCACTATACGGCCTGTGTGCACTGCTGGGGGCTATGTACTCTAATGAATACCTATAAGACCTGTTGATCCTGCCTACTATTCGTGCACGATTGTACACGCTATGTACTCAATCCGAGTACCTAGGTGACTCTGTTAAAGAATCACAGTGAGAGTGACTAGAAAGCTAGGGTGTCGAGCGTTGGCCCACTCTCTCTCGTCTTGTCTCTCGGGAAACAATAGCCGCGCCTATAGTGAGCGACCAGCCACGTTTCGCTCAGGTGCTCCGGCACCGAGCGGAAACACGGCGGCAGTGGACTGTATCTTCTATCGGCGGGGGCGCTGCTGCAGGTACCTCTTCGTGCCTGTGGCTGCTCCTCCTGGCGCTGGTTCAACTGGTAACGTCGGAGAAAATAGAAAGGGGGAAAGAAGGGGGGTGAATGTGGGGCAGTGTGGACTAATAACACAGACTTATAGTTTGACAGAACTAGTGAATGTAAGTGTGTTACGCAATTTGGGAGATGGAGACACTTGACACCCTCGTAGTGGCACGAATCGGGTCCTCCGACGAACAGCAGGACTGCTATGGAGGCGGGCTTCTCGGGCAGCGAGTTTCTGTTCTTCGTCTGCGCGGGAACTATTTTCGACTGCAACAGGCTATTTTCAACTGCTACAGGAACTATTTTCTATTCTTGCTGACTTCTTCTTGCTTGAGTCTGGACAGCGTGACTATTCCGATTGTGTACGAGTGAGTGTGTCAATCTCCCAAATGTATGGCGTTAAGTATGCCCAAACAGCCGACAATGCGAGTGGGGCGCACGCGCTCTGTTTTCTACGCCTCTCTGTCGCCCAACACACATTTCGGCTTGTCAGGCATGTGTATAGGTGTGTAACCTATCCAATCTTTATTAAATAAAGAAAAGAATACAAAGAAAACATATTTACATATCAATTATACAAATCCAAGTATATTTAGCTAGTAAAAATCTAATTGCTAAACATTCAAACAAAGGATCTGTCTATCCTGCTCATATTTAAGTTACATAGAACATCACTATTATATACTACAAAATTTCCGTTAATACATAACACGATCGTCCGTTTTTATGAAATGGAAACATCTTTTTCTTTACTCTAATAAGAATTAACAAAGGTGGACTGATCGTGTTTCAAAGATAGCTATTAATTATGCAAGAATCTCTAATTGAACCATTAATTTGACTCGAATATTTACTAGTGGGCAATTACAAATCATTATAAAGAGGACTATGATAAATACTGATTACTAATTAGCTATTGCGTCATTCGGGGCGGTCGTCCGGAACAATAAATAAAATGAAATAATAATAAATAAATATTGGAATAAAATTTTGCAAAATTTTGTGACTTTTTTTATTCAGGTTTAATCTATAATACACATATTATGAAGGAAATGATTTCCTCTCCAATTTTATCTAAGAATTGTGCGAATTGACGAATTTAAATTTGGTACAGTTGACTATATAGATAATGTGTACAGCAAGCTAATATCTTAATTCATGCCGCCCTTGATTCTCAAGCGATACTTCGGATATTAGTGTCTGGTCTGGCTGGTTAAATTTATTTGATGAAATTAGGTTTTTGCGACTGCTGTCTGGGTTAGTCTGTCCGATGTTTGACGGAAAATAATTCAGTCAAAGACCTGAAAGCAGGAATAGTTTGGACTTTGAATGAAACATATTTAGGTCTGACGTAATAAAGGCTTTATGTCAGACCTGTGGGTTGACTAATCAATTTTAGTAATCTAACGGAGCTTTGACATTTAACTATATCAAACATATATTTTTTTAATTTGTAATTTAAATAACATTAAGTTCATATTTATCCTATCATGTATGTAGTGTAGATTCATTTTTAACTTGCTCTAAAATGAGAAATGAAATATCGGCAATACCTATTTGTAACAAGATTTTTCTAATTTTAGCTCGAGTTCGTGTTGTTTGTAACGTAGAATTTCCAACCCCTGTCATAAAATAGAATTCTAAACGACGGTCGGCTATATTTCTGGGTGTTAATTCATTTTAACGATGAGATCAGGTGATTGACTCCGACCCGTGTGGCCTAAAAATCCTGAGAAATCTTAAATTAAATGTAATTTATAAAAGATTTGTTCAAAGTGTGTAGTTACTTGCTTTTTAATTATTATCATTAAATTATAGTTGCCTTTTTTATGATACAGGGGGAAAGGTACCATATGCAATTGGAGCGTTTTGAATTCTAAGGACGATTACGAATATACGCTTAGGTAATTACTATGCAGACGTAAGACATTTCTTCTTTTTCTCCTATGGGTAACAAAAACTTACCGAATGTATAAAACGCGATAGGATTTGTTACTTTTCTGCGGTATCCTTTGAGTGGCAGTTACCCCTCCAGACTTGCTAGCCTTATTAGACTATAACGAAGTATGACCTTTTAGTGTTGGACAAAGATATGCAACGCTTGCTTATTGATATAACTTTATACTTCATAAATTGTTTTGATCTGAAAGTATATAGCTATATTTTGTGGTATTGCGCCTGTAAAACCATATAATCAGCAATGAAGAGATCACGCCAGCCATTAGCCCTAGTATTGTGGCCTTAATCCATGTAATGGCTACACGCCTGCACCATTATCCCCACCATTTCTTACACGAATGACATTCAGTAATACCTCATGTAATATGTATTATAATTTTAAGGTACAATGGGTTCGAGACGAGTTTACAGTGGGCGTATGAATAAATTTACTTGTGAAGTTTACTGGAACTTGGGATGCGTGAACAATGGACACGTGCCATATTTAGATTCCGTTGCGTGCAGCTCAACAATTTCATAATAATACTAATATACATACATAATAATTTATGTTTTTCATCATAAGATTTTATCGATGTACTAGGTACTGAAAGTAGACTATTTTACGTAAATTAATTAGCTACAACAAACTATTTTTTACGAGAAATTAAACAGGAAATCATTATAAATATGATAAACATCTTTTGAAATATTAATTAATTATTTTTTCTGTCCTATATAAATGAATGTCGAAGCCGTGGAAATCATTAATTTCTTCCTTCTTCTTTCCCTTCGTGTCGATATCAAAAGAAATATTTTTTGTAGAGGTTTAAAACGTGATTAATGTGTGATATTTGAGTTATATGTGCCCGCCCCAGTGCTGCGCCAGTTCTACGCCCTTAACGTTCGCGCTCATGACGTCATTGAGCGTGCATGGTTGAAGACTAGAGGAGGAGCAGATCAGGATCTGGTCCATGGTTTGTTCCGGGACTTCGCAGACACACTGGGTCTAACTCGGATTTATCATGCACCACTTTGCCAGGTTTGTTCGGCTTCGACCAACCTGCGTTCTTAGCCTATTAATTGTTCTCCACACTGACCATGGTAGATTGCGGCCAGGAGGAAGACATTCTGCAGGCTCTATAAAATTATACGGCATTTTGCTTCTTCCTCTGCGAGACTCGAGCATACTCGCTTTTGTCGGTGAGGGGTTGGGTGGACTTTAGGAAGCTATTATATATTATGATTGGGCAATCTGTATATGGGTTACATCGGGTTAAAATTCCTCCTTTATGGTTTTTTATTTAATAATTTCCTCCTTTATAAGCATATTTTCCTATAAAGCTCCATGAGAGTTTAGAATGATTTTTCATTAATTTAATATATTATGTACATTCTTTAACACTTTCTCTTCGCTTTACGCTGAAAAACGACTTTGTTATATTTATCAATCTTGAGGTACTAATGATGTAAGTTCGTTTTTAAAATAATATTTTTTCCTTTGTTCGAATAATATTTTGTTTTCATAGAAAACAAAAGAGTCGTTAATCACTAATAATAGTTTACTTTTATTTTGTTTAGAGAATTTTCAATCCAGGATTATCTTTCTTTTTTTCATCTATATAGGTAAGGAAATATTCAAAATTCTCATTTTTTATCACTCTTTTTTTAGGAGCAGCTATCATCCCATGATGTATCCCAACCACACAAATAATAAGCTTAAGGATTAACATCAGTTAAAAATCACAGTATTAACACGGGAAAGGCTCATACGCAAACTCCGATAATGTAAACATAATTAACACCAATATTATGTTGTGTTAATTTCATTCACCCCGACAATTTATAGGGCAGAGGGGTTTTTTCCGTCACGACGCTTGTTGCAGCTTAATTGTTCCGGCACAACCTGTAAAATATCTCAATCTCACATGATTTTGCCGAAAATATATAGAAAGAAAGGATGAGATGAACGCATCTACACAACGATGTTGGTAGTCATCAAAACGAACCATTTCATCTGCAATACAACATTAAAACTACCTCTTATGAAAACAAATATGATGATTTATTATTTTAGATAAACAAAAAGTTTGTGGTAATAATATCATTATTTGCTAAAGCTAAAGCTGCTTAAGCAAAGCAATTAATGCAAGCAGTCGGGCCATCAAAGGAGTGAAAAGTAAAGCTATTTTATTTTTACTTGTAGAGAGAGAGGGAGAGAGAGAGAAAAAACAAAAATTTGCACTCTAGAATACAATAAATTAGATAGTAAAGTAAAACGCAGAATCAGGAAAGATATCAGAAATTTTTACTTACAATTAATAAAGATTGCAATAGAGACACGAACTTCACTTAGGACAGCAAAACAAGACTTCAGCAGGTCTAAGCATGGGATAGACTGCTTGAGAACGAGAACGGCATCAAACACAATAATAGAAATAAAATAATATCCATTTCCACTAACAACTACAAGTCTTCTACAAGTCCCTATATTCAGACGAATCAAATGTGAGGAAGAACACACATAATATCACTGAACGGATTCTATACAATCACTGAAAAGGAGATTCAAGATGTTTTAAAAGCTATGTCATTCTACCGAATGAATGAAATAACAACCGAAGTCCTCAGAGTAGGAATGCCTACGATACGGGCAGTATTCTTACTTATAATAAATCTTTTTAATACAATCTTAGACACAGGATACATCCCAGAACAAATGTATCACTCAAACATAGTCCTGCTGCACAAAAAAGATGAAAAATCTAATAGTAATAATAATGCCAACCTATCAGTCTTGTGTCCCACTTGTATAAGGCAAATTATTCAACAACGTACCTCATGCATTTTTAACCTTCACCAACCTCACGACCAGGCAAGCTTTCGCCCTGGTTTCTCCACTACAGACCATTTACACGCTCTCAATCCATACCACCATAGAATTCAATAAACATCTCTACATAGATTTTGTGGACTTCACAAAAGCTTTCGACAGCATTAAACATTCCGCTATTTTTAAAACTTTAGTAACCCAAAATATTGAAAACACTTATATATCACTACTTAAAACAATATATAACAACAGTAGGTACGGCTAACAACACACTCCACAATACAGGACTGGTATTTAAAATTCAAAAAGGAGTTAAACAGGTTGACCTGCTCTTGCTGATCCTGGAGGATTCCAGGAGGTATTTACGACCTTCTCCACGTCCTGGGCAATAAAAGGTATGTTATGTTATATATGTTAATGACAAACGCCTCACAAATCTGCGTTTCGCAGATGATATTGTCCTTTTTGCTCCCACAGCACATGAACTCCAGGAGATGCTACAGGAATGAGCACGGCAAGTCTTGAGGTTAGACTTCAGATGAATCGGGCTAAGATCAAGTTAATGTCAAACAGCACGCAACGTAGGGTTGAGGTAGACGGGCAGATCATACAATACGTCGACGAGACCTGGGCCAATTAGCTAGCTTCGAAAACAGGTACGACTCAGAAATCAGCCGCCGTATCGACCATTCCTGGAACAGATAAAGGCGCAGGAAAACGTACATGAAAGGAGAACTCCATATGTCACTACAACGCACTCGTCGACATGTGCGCATCTAACCTACGGTGCACAGACATGGTCTTTGACCGAGCTCCAGAAGTCCAAACTCAAGATTTGTCAGAGGACAATGGAGCGTAGCATCCTTGACGTCAAAAGCGTTGGCGGAGTGCGGAATACGACACTACGCTCAACGACCTGCATCGCAGACGTCAGTAATAAGACCGCCCGACTGAAGTGGGAGTGGGCTATTCATGTGTCGAGGATAGCATCCTCCCCACCCACATAACATCCCAGTGGGCCCCGGACGGAGCGAGACGCCGAGGACGGCCGAGAAAACGTTGGCGGGACGACGATGTCGATGTCTTCCAGAAATGCTGGTGGGATAGAAGTACAGTAACAGTCTGAAATCAGCAAGTTGATGATACATGGGATACACGTGCTTGTTGAGGCACGGGGGACCTCAGGGAGCACGTTTATTCGTCGGTCCTGCACCTGATTTCCCTCGGCTCGTGTTTGACTGTCATTGAAAAAGAATATGGGAATAAAGAACGTACTTGTACCTGCGCACACAGTTATGAACGTAAAATCTAGTCTTGACCGTAATGGTCGCTGTATCCGAAAGTCGACAAGTTCGGATATTATTATTATTACCTATACACAATATAACATAATTATTTACCTTGACTTGATGGGGAAAGAACTTCCAGATTGTTACGCCATTTAGTGGCTGAAATATGTACTCTTAACTGACATTTTTTTGTTTGACGTATAATTATAAAACTTAGGTGTTATAAAAGACTCTAATCTTTCTTGGGCCAACAATGTTAGTGATATTAGTAGAAAGGTTCACTATTCCTTCCACTCCCATAAAACACTTCAGAACTTTCTTTTCTTTCCAACTAAAATTTATCTTGCACAGACTATTATACAACCAATTATCGATTATGCCGATGTGGTACTACCCCGATGCCAATGAGGAAGTATTCAACAAACTGGAACGACTACAAAATTTGTGTTTAAGATTTATTTTTAGTTTAAAGAAATATGATCACGTGACGGACTATCGTGAACAGTTACAGTGGCTACCTATCCGCTACGAACGCTGAAGATAAAAGACCAGGACGGTTGGCGAAGTTTGGGGGAGGCTTTTGCACAGCAGTGGAACAACATAGGCTGAATAAAAAAAAACTTCAGCTTAGCTTTTTAAATTATAAACTGTACAAATGTAATATTATATTTTATTATAAAAAAGTACCTAATATCTATCATGTCGCATCATATCGCTCGTGTTTAATAAATAAATAATAAATAAATAATTCTTTATTGCACACCAAAACAAAAAAAAAATATTCTTACAATATAAATGAAAAAAGTAATAAATGCACAATAGGCGGCCTTATCGCTTTAAAGCGATTTCTTCCAGGCAACCATCACTTGAAAGATGAATAATTGCTTGGATTCATAGGCATGCAAACTTAACTATGATATTTAAATAACTAATTTTAATCAATAAAAACTTAGTAAATTA
>LUGF01021223.1:171218-182398 GCA_001625245.1 Calycopis cecrops
GCGTTTTCTCAACATTGACAAAATTGTAGATACGTTCATCTGGTTTTTAACCGGCGATATGTTAACGTTACAATTTAATATTTTTCTAATCTGTCTGTCTTGCATTAATGCGTATTCGAGTCAATTCGATACTAGTACCTATATCTAGATACACCTATAGATTAATTATAGTCTAGTTAGCAAATCTACAAGTTTAAAACTGTATTTAAAACGTTCAATACGTCATGTCTGAATATAATAGATTTAAAAAAATAATATAACGAAATATTATAAGTCCTTTCAATTGATGTTCGGGTTGAAATCCTTTTAGCCCATCTCGATGTAAAATCCTTACCTAATGTGCACCATCGTGACCCTGAGTTATACAACTAGTTTCTTTTAAAAAATTACTTTGACGTCATTGTCGGCCCAAGGTCATGTACATGTATTCTGTATTTAGATTTAGGTGCTAGGGAATTTCTATAAGGTTATAATATAACGATAGCATAATAGAAGCAATGAATTCTAATCAAAATCTTTCAACACCATGAATAACGTCAACAAGACTTCGTTCCAAATCTCTTAAGGGGTACATAGACAGAGTGAATTAAGCGCCATATTATTTTTTTTAGTTGCTTCAGGGAAATACATTTACGTATTGAACCTAGGAGCCCGCGTGGCCCCTAGACCAATGTCGTGCTCGGCACTCTTTCCAGCCTCCCTCCAGCGACAGATTGGCCTCGGCCAAAAGGCCAGACTTCTCCTCGGGGGCTGTCCGGTTGCATCTCATCTATACCTACTTTGTCATTGGAACCGTGCAGTAGGGTCAGGTTCCCATCCTGACCCCTGACTTATAAAAACTCTTGAAATCACCTTTGGACAACAGCCGACTAAAATAATAATAATCATAATTAGATAATATAAAATTTATCACTTTTATTGCAAATGAAAACTCCACATAATTTTTTTGTACGACTCTGGACTCAAACCTGAAACCTCACGATCTCAAGAACATATTTGGCTCTGAACCGCCAGACAGAAAATTTATTTATTATGTAATAAATTGTAATTCATTATCATTTGAGAGATATTAAATTAATTCTCTTCTCGTTATTAAATTATTGTTCAACTGTGTCGGAAGTCACGTTGTCACAGTCATGTTACATGCTGTGTGACATTCATTCGTTGTTACTTGCGACATTTTAATTTTCAACACTATTGGACTTAAAATATTTTATGTTATTATTATTATATTACACGTATTTTTTATAGCATCACTGTAAATTATGCTTAAGTTTCTTTTGACCGTATTGATGGACAAGTAAATGATGGATCATATTATTAATTTTGTATAAAAGATGAGTGCCGGAGACATTTGAATAGTAGTAATGTAGCGAGTATAATACGCACACAAAGCGTAGGTTAGCGCTGAGTGGAAAGAACTCATATTATAATACTAGCTGCGCCCCGTGGTTTCAGCCGTATAAGTTTTGATCCCGTAGAAATAGCGAAATAAGATGTGGCCTAAATGTTGACAAGACCTTTTATATTCATGCAAAATTTGAAGTAAATCCATGCAATACTTTTTGAGTTTAGCCCGGATATACCCACAGACAGACAGACAAAAATTCTAAAAACTATATTTATGGCCTCGATAACGATTGTAGATAGCGCCCCAAGTATTCTTTTAAAAAATATTCAATGTACAGTTTTGACTTTCTTACAATTTTATTATATATTATATAGACTAAAAGTAAAAATATTAAAAATTTACTAACCAATACAGTTCTGTTTGATAGTTAAAACTAGGCCATGACCCTCTTGGTAGTTTCTTAACAAGACTATTCATGCCAAGCTTAGATACTTATTTCTAAATATAAATATAGCCTAAGATCTGCAGACATTTCAGTGACAGATGAGGCCAGGCATGACAAGTCTATTTATTGCGAATTCGGTAACAACAAATAGTATAATATTTTGTGTTGCTTTTCTATTCCAATAAAAAAAGAGGACATTTTTTTGTTTGTATCTAATATGTTTCAAAAGTACTGGACCGATTTTACCATTCTTTATGTAATAGATTGAACAATTTTTATTTTTGATGCCTAATGAAGTGGGCGCTCGTCAAGGCAGCGCAATTTTATAAGGCCCTGATAATAAATCGTTCAGTAAATGCGACCCTTTCCACTTTTGTATAAATAAGTACCTAATAAGTACATTAATTAAATTAACCTTAAAAATTAGTCTAGATTCATAATTTAATTAGTTTGTTGATGGCAATTATTATTACGTTTTCATGAATTAATTAAATGCAGTAAATGCAGCGTAGACGCGCATGCCTGCACAATGCACATTGATAACTTTGATACCCCGTATCCACGAGGAGACAAATGTTTAGGCCGTGTCAGGAACATATTATAGAGCCCCTTGTCGTACAACATCAATTTATTTGTTTCCGGAAAGTGGTGCGACATATCGCGAGATCGCATTCCAGAGACATATTATAAAGTAATATCATACCATGGAGGTGGGAGGAGACAGGGGGGCAGCGCATATGTATATTCTCTATGCAGATGTCTATTGGCGTTGGTAGTCATGAAAATGTCTACAACTGCTCGTTTGCCCCCCTATACCATAAAAAAAAAAAAAAATACGTATCTTTCCGAAATGTCTCTGTCTTGTCATTGTTATAATTAGTTTTTTTTTAAATTACTCAATGTTTTTTTAAATAATTTATGTACATTTTTATTTCGCTAATAAATATTATATCCGATATTGCAAATACACAAATTCGCGTTAGTCCTATTGCAAAACATCAATTGTAGTTAGCTGAAATAAAGCCTTTCAAGTTATTTACGTAATTCCCGTTGAGTTTATTATGCATGGCTATGTGATCTCTACAGAAGCCCGCATACATTCTTGAGTAAATAACAAGCCGTCACTGCTCAGAAAACAAAAACCTCTGTACGAACGAAGCGCGAAACTCGTCACAGAATACGGGTCTCTGTTTCACTTGCTCCAAGCAAAATGGTCCCTTTTCCTTAATTAAGTTTCTGCTTTCCCTCAGCCTCAATACTGGCTATGTACATTTGAAAAAATCAACAGGCAGTCTGTGTTAGAAATATTTTTAATATATCTGTAATAAGAAAGTGATAGAGCATCTACACTAGGATAGGTTACAATATTTTTGTAATCAAAATATTCCTTTTAAGCTGACATAATATTAAAATTATAATTGTAATTCAAAAATTTTATTTAAAATCTACAATAAAGGGAAAAGAAAATAATATAGTAGCTAGTAATGTAATACACACATTCTCAACATTTTATTTGTCATACCCACAGACTGCCCAGCTTATCACACCTCATAAAAACCCATCTTCTTTGTTATTTTATATTATATAAGCCCCTAGATTATAAAAAATTAAGTAATTGGAAAATTTTATGGATGGATTTATTTGAGTATTATTTTGATTAAATTAACATTCCATGTATTTATGACTATATGGAGAGAAGTAAAAAGAGATTTAAAGGCAAAAATATTCAACTGTCAAAACTTTTAAAATGTAAGGTAATTATTGTAAAAGTTGTGTGACGATAATTTATACTGATAAGTCGATAGCGAATCATTTATTTCACAATTTCAAAACCTTTTAAATTGAAACCTTCCATTAATAAGATGATAAATATGAGCCCACTTTATTATATATTAGTTGAATTGTTTGTTGGTAAATTTTATTTTTATTTGGATTTAATTAGATTTTTTTATTTTCTGTTTATATTTTCTAGTGCTCAAAATTTTGTAAATGAGACTATAAATATTTTTTATGCGCAACTATTGTCCCATGATCACTGAGACAAAATCGACTTGCGTTAATAATAATAGTATACTAAAAACCCATTATTAATAAACATAGATTAACTTTATCCAAGTATCAACCTAGTATTAAACTGACATCTGTCAAATTCCATATTACTTTACTAAACATATAAATAGTATGGAATTTGACAGATGTCGGTTTAAGATTAGATTAATGCTTGGAAAAGTTAATCTATGTTTATTATTAAGGAGGATAATGTTTATGATAACTTAAATAAATTTAACCAGACAGTTTTACTGTTTCTATCTCAAAGGACGCAATCACGACTGTATTGTCATATCTTCGCTATTCAAATTCTCACACACGAACAGTAAATTGTTTTTATTGATTCATACACATACTACCATTTACCTTTTATGGTGTATATTGTCACTTGTACAGAAAAATATTTTTTTAGAATTAAATAACTTATATTTCATTTTCGATATTATCATAATATTATAATGTATCACTCATTCAAACAAAAATCTCGTAAAATTTATAATATGAATAGTAATAAATAAAGTCACCAGATCAAAACACATGCTCAATAAAAAAACACCAGAAAAAAACCTATAGCGGCCTATTGTTTTTAATAGCATAAGAAGACAAATGAGTAGTCGGTGACATTTTTATGACTATCGACGCATAAAGACATCTTTTTTTTTCTACATCTATTATATTATATTTATAAATATATCTACACTCACAAACTGTGAAACAAGAAAAAACAAAAGGTTGATAGAGTTTTCTAATTTAAACTACATCAGAAATGAGAAATAGAAATAAATAGAAAACGAAATTTGAAAAAGCGTTAATTGAATTTAGTTTATTCGTTAAAGCCCGCACCCAATCTGCATCCCTTTGATCGTAGTTTACGTTTCACATCTCACAAAGGACTGCTCTGTGAATGAGCTTAGATCGGAAAGCTAGACCAAGAATTATTCAAAGAATATAATATATTTCATCTTATGAAAGAGAAAGAGAGAGGGTTACTTTACATAATTTGGTAATTACATAATTTTTTTTTTCGAGTACGAACTAGCCATCGATACCATGACTAACATGACTAACAACGCACATAGACATCCACGTAGAGGTTATACTCATGTGTTGTCCTCCTTACACTATGCTCATCTTCATGTCAGCTCTGAAATAGTTAATTTGAATATTTTGCAGGCCTATTCCGGTTTCGGTAGTGACAAAGTCAGTCAATATTGTAAGTCTGATTTTTTTTAAATAGTATAAGGAGGCAAACGAGCAGTCGGAGTCATTGTCATGACTACCGTCGCCCTTAGACACCCGCATAAGCAGATACCTTGCCCTTCTGCCTCCTCCCTTCTCCATAGGCCACCGGCTACCTACACACCGCAAGAAACGTGACGGCACAGCTGTCACATTAAGCCGCGCACGCTGTGCACGTTCACGCTGCGCACGTATTCATTTGTTTTACAACGTAGGTCAACGTTTCCACTACAGCGCACGCTATACACGCACGCTACACAAGAATATGTACAACTGTAGCACAGCACAGTTTTGAGTCAAAGGCCTAATGGAAACCACGGCCTCGCTTCCGTGTACCGCGTGTACAGCGTGCATGGCGTTGCCAGCGTTGAGCTACGTACGCGCATATTCCAGCAAGCCGTGTGTGTCAGTCAAGTCATGCGCAGCATGTCCGTGGATTGTCATGGATACAATAACATGTATTGTCTTGCAATGCGAAACTTGACACACGTGCGTATCCTCTCCGTGCGCTGCGATGGGTCCGCCTTTACGCTGGTATTGTGAAACATCACAAAGATGGTATAAGTGATGTCTCACCCTGGTCTTGTTTTTTAGTTTGGTTTAGACTAAATGGTTTGGTTCCTACTAAACCAATCAGTAACGGTTTACGTGGTGAATTAGTAGTGCAATTGGTGACCTCTTACAAATAGCTTGTGTGTTTAAGTCCTTCGAAACGGCTTAACGGATTGTTATGAAATTTTTGAGTATATTCGGTAGGTATAAATAAGAATAGGTCTTAGAGTAAATTTTAACTTTTTAATGCCTGATTTTCAAAGGATCGTAACTTATAAAATAATATTATGGAAATATGTCTCAATGTATATATGTATATTAGGAATAATCATTTTCACATTAAATATTTATTCTAAAATCTACTTTAAATCAAAATCGCTTATTTCTTCAAGATGTTTGTTAGAAAACATATTCTATCAACATAATATAGATAACGATAATTTTTTCTCCCACATGAATTCGGCACCAATAGGCCTGCTTTCAGCACTGGTACTTCTTACAACAAATTTATCAAACTGAAGACTTTGTTTGTTTTGTTGAACATGCTAATTTCTAAGACTCAGTCAGTCAGGTCAGAATTGAAAAATATGTCAGTGTTAGATAGTCCGTTAATCGTGGAAAGCTACTTCACGGCATGGTATTAGGTTACGCGAGTGAAACCAGCTGCGGGTGAAGCGTCTTCTGCCATGAATAGGCGACCGGGGTTCGAGGATGGTCACTTGACCCCAGAAGGCTACCAAGTCGTCGGGGTCACTCTAATAGCTGGAGCGACCCCTTTCGTGATGAAGACCGGTCCTTCAAAGTGAACCGGCCAGTCGCTGGGGTATCCTATTGCTGATAGATCCAGGATCCCCTCGCCACAGCAGCCGAGGGCTTTCGCAGGTTTTTAGTCGGTAGCGGCACGCTTGTTGTGCCGAGTCCGACACACCCTTCCGGCTCACCCAGGGCTAGTTGGGAAGGTGCATAAATGCATTTTACCTTCGTCACAAAAAAAAGCAAGTGAAACCGCGTGGCGCTGCTAACTATATATATTTAAAAGACTGGCTAGCTACAATGTTCACGAATATAAATTCATTGAGTTTTCAGCCTGTTTTAAAATATAATCAACAATATATTTCGTCAAATAAATATTCAGTCAGGCGTACATTTTCATGATCTATGTAGCTATTGTTTAAATTATATTCTGGGAAAATAATTTATATTTCAATGGAACTTCTCTAACAGTTGTAGACACAGTTGTGCCTAAGCCATTGTTTTGTTATGCAGCAACAGCTCGGACGAATAATTTTTGGGGTGTTATTATGAGTTAGACGTATTTTTAAGTTAAAAATTACTTTGTTATGTGACGGTCATGTAAAATAGTTAGTTGGTACACAATCGTTTCTCATTTTAGAAAAATTGTTTACATAAGGTATTATTATCTTTTTGGGACTTGAAGTTATGCTGTGAAAGCGAAGAGAAGCTTTGTGCGCTCATCGGTCAAAATAAAAACCGACCTCATTCTCCCGCAGTTGGGGTTCAACCCGATATGAGAGTTGTAACAGCCAGTTTAACTATTATTATGATAGATAAATTGATCACCGGGTGCCTTGTCCCACTCTTACAGCGGCGCTTGCCTGCGCAAGATATCCAAAGTGACCTCCTCGACATCGTGAATGCAGAAACTCACGATCAGGGCAGTAATATTTTAAAAAAAATGACCATAAAGCATTGTCACAGTCGATTCAGTTAAAATATCAGGGTAAAAATTAAAAATATACTTAATAACCTATACCTACAGAATCACTCACAATTTAATAAAAACCGGTAAAGCCGTTTCAGAGGACTTCCTTAAGAAACAATCGAGAATTTAGTATTTCAGATCATTCAATATTGTATTCAAATTAATACTTTGAAATGATTGACACTGTGAATAAAAGTGCCAGTTGCAACTGTTAAGTTTCAGAGTTCAATATCCGGTTCAATCAAAATTGCCTGAGCTCAGGAAATCACGAGTCACGCGTATATCTTGAATAATTTTTTGTCTTGTCTGATTGCGGTCACAATTGGGTTGATCAGATGCCCGAAATCTCGGGTTAATCGAAAAAAACCTCGGGAATGCTAACGCCCCATACCGAGATGCCCCGGATCTATCAGTAACAGGGCATATTAGACGACGGATCAGATTTTTCCACCAGGAGAGCTGATCCCAACAGGAGAGCTGATCCAGAAGTAGATGAGCCTATTCAAACTCAAGGCTGAGCAATGGATTCATTTGAATCTAGAATTGTTAACTCGGTATAATAATACAATAAAATGCGTTAAATCCGAAGCCTGTATCCTAAGCCTATATCAAGGATTAACGGAGCCTAATCTCAATAGAGCATGCATGTAGCACACGTTACATAATATAATCTTTTACTAAATACAGTGTTATAGTTGATGGAATTACACGAGACCGGCGTAAAGTGACAGCTGTGCTGTCTCGTTTCGTGCGGTGTGTAAGTAGCCGGTGGCCCATGGAGTTGGGAGGAGAAAGGTGGGCAGCGCATCTGTATAGCCTCTATGCGGATGTGTGTGGGCGTCGGTAGTCATGAAAATGGCTCCGGCTGCTCGTTTGCCCTCCTATACCATAAAAAAAATGTATTGTCTTCTTGATGGAAGTTCAAGTCTTGTATTAAATAATATACTTTTTCATACTACTTCCACTTTTCATTAACTAACATTACATTTAATACGATACGGTTTCGATAAGTCATCGTCGCTTCTCGTAAAACGACTTAACCTATAAATAGTAAATAAACTTAAATGGAAAAAGAAATGGCTGAAACCTCATTTCTTTACGCCGCAGCTCCGTTGATTTTTCAATCACTTACCGGTCGGTCGGTCGGTGAATGTCAATTGAACTATTCAAACAAGGACCTTTTGCTTTCATCATAAATTCCATTTACACGGGCATTTAAACTTTCAGTTGACGGAAGCTCAACTACTTCGGCAAGGGGAATATTAATAGCAACAATGAGTTTAAAATGCTGCGGAGCTTAATAGGATTACTTCCGACTGACAGCGGTTTGAAAGTTGTGCATTTCAACTTAATGTTATTCTGATAGTTTGTAAGTCCAAACAAGTAAAAAGTTAAAAACCACTTTAAATTACCTCACTAAGTGTTTTATTAAATAAGATATCACTATTAGAATACATGAAATATGTTAATTACAATATACTTAGTTTGAAATAAAATGTATAGGTAAGAGAGAGCGTAATGTATACATAATCAAAGCTAGTTAGAAGATACATTTGCGTGCATCTTCTTAATATATATATTTCTTGTGTGTACTGAACCTCCTAAAGGACTGGACCTATTTTGACGAAATTTTGTATGTGTGTGTGTTGAAGGGGGTTTCACAAATCTGTCGGGCAGCTAGTAATTTTATAATTATGTATATATACTTGTAGGTTTTGTTGCGGGTTTTTCAATTTTATTCTTTATTCAGCAATTTTAGGGCCTTGGTATAGTATATAAAGTAAAAAGTAGTAATTAGAAGTGCAACTTTGAACGTCACGCTTTAGGTACGTCATTTGTGTTTCGTGTACACTTTAATTGTATTGTATGTAATAAATTATATTTGTTTTTTCAGAAATAAACTGAAGTCAAGTATCGAAACTTAGTATCTTCTTAAAAGTAAAATCAAATATTTATTTTATTTGTTAGGTAGGTACCTGGCTTAAACATGTATTGTTGCTGCTATATTTGATGTATTGTCGATTTCATTGAAGACTCTCAAATTCTGATGCTTAGATACATTTTTAACTGAATAAAACCAATAATTTACCCAAATAATAACAATTTGCTTTACAAAATGTGATAATAAGTGCAGTACCTATATAATGAGCAGTAACAGTAAAGAGATGTTTGAGCGGTTTAATTTAATCGCATGCTTAAAATACACAACGTTAGTGATAAATGAGTTACACAAATGACTGTCGTTATTCAGATTTGTAATAATTAAACACCGTACATTATAAGACATACGAGCCGCGTCATAAACTTGTACATATAACATTCGTTAGAATAAATCTCGAGCAACACATTGTAGTAATTACTGTTTGATGGGAGTAATAAAGCAACGTCGGGGGAACGTGTTAGTAACAAAAATGACTGTGCAAAATTACTCAGGCGTAGAATTCAAAGGATGAAGTATGAGACCTATTCAACTGTACGCGCTTTTATCCTCTAGCCATATCATTGCGTGTTGCGTATCTGGGTTAATCAACTGGGTCGTATTAAATCGCATCTATAATCCATGTGGCATGATTATTGTTACAAAATGTACCTATCTAGCGTACGTTGCAACTTAATACAACCGTATGAATATTACAAATTTCATTTCAAAGGGTGTTGGAATTGCATATCTATTTGCAGAGGGATATGGTTTGGATGCATTTATAATTCACAGTAATCAAACGCCAACATATTACATATCAGATGTATGTCCCTGTTGCGTATTAAGCTCTAATTATCTCATTTCCAAAGCATAATGTCTGCATTGGATTGAATATTATTTAAATGGCCCTGGCTAATAGATCAGTTAAACAAATATAATTTTTTAATAATTATATAAGTTGATATAATAATGTTCTTATTTATATGAACCAATTTGAAGGAGATAATGCAAGAGACAAAACATTAATTGATAAAAGTGTATTTGTTTATTTTCTGAACCAATACTATGAAAAATTATTAGATTATGAAATTTCTGGTAAGTCGAATTAAAATAATTGTAAGAAATAAACTAATGCATATAATAAACAGTTTACCATTCCCGATATCCCATATTAAGTTCGGTTTTATTCGATATTTTCTGGTTGATTCGATTCCGCTGGGGTTAGTTACACAAAAACGCGTTCGTGGAGAAAATAAACGGGGAATCTATAGGCCAATTACGTCAACATTTTTTCTGAGTAGGGCAAGATCAGAGAGAATGAATTATCATAACAGAAGTTATAGTTCATTTTCCCGTGTACGGGCAAGACTCTAATCAAATAGAAAAATACGAATGAGATATAACGTACACATATCTTAAGTTTACGTCGATGTCAACAATATAAATAAAGAACTAAGATAACAGACTAGAGGGTAATTTTAAGTCATTTCCAGTAAAAAAAAAACAATTTTTGTTGACAAGGCAACACCAATTTTTATCTAACGCATATATTACTATGCTGTAGTTCGTATTGGAGAAAACTGTAGCATAGAAATGTTGATGCGTTAGCGTAGCTGATGACATGTGGCCCGACTACAAATTATTATCCGACCTTATTGTAAGAGGTAGTGCCACGCTGCATTGCAGTCGAATTGGACCGGCACGATCGGGAAGGTATCATTCAGAGGAGGTAAGAGGTTAACGCATCTGTATAAGCTCTATGCCGATGTCTGTGGGCTTTGGCAGCCTCATGTGTTAGGTGGAATGCCAATGAAGTTATGCATGTAGAATAAACATTTACCTTCTAAGGCTGTATACACAGAGAAACAGGTTCCCAGTATGATCTATAACATTTCAATTT
>LUGF01021237.1:7583-28384 GCA_001625245.1 Calycopis cecrops
TATACTTTTCTAAGTACTTATAATCTTAAGCCTTTGAAAAGCAAACGATTGACGTTCGCCCTAATTACCAGTCTCAAAAGACGATCTCGAGGATTCTCAGAAGAAAACTTAAGAAGGAGAAAATTTGATCTCTTCAATTCTAAGAAAGACGAGCACAAGGCTGTAACTGTTTACTCAGAATACGCGAGTCCCCTGCGGTAATAAGTATTATTGATTTTTATATTAGTTAACTAGATCTCAGTATTTTTTACAATTTACGGCCGTTCAGAGTTAGTATATACAGGATGTTTGGAAGCTAGGTGCAAAGCCTTAAGGGGGTGTTAATATAGACTATTTAGAACATTTTGAGGCATAAATGCCTTAACCACCTTTTTTTAAATGAACTTTTACGCATTGAGTACCAAAACCCAATTTTTTTACTATTTAAAGCTTATAACGTGAAATTTAAGCAAAACTGTTTATTTTTTTTAATGTATTTCATTAGTGCAATGTGTGTTCGATGGTACTAAAGCGTTTTACATCATATTTTTTTACAAAAAAAAACACTTATAAACTCTTTAAAGTTCACTGTAAAAAAAAATTTAAGAAAAAAATTGAATTTTAATGACATTAAAAAAAAACAAAATACCTATAGGCGTTTAGACCACTATAAAAAATTGTTCTTTCTTTTGAGGTATCATTTACTTAGATATCTTAATAATTTTTGAAGTTAGGGTGCTTAAACCGCTTGAGATCCGTTATTATTAATTTAAGAAAGTAAAAAAAAACCTGTTTTTGATTAATAAACTTTAATTTTGATGTTCAATGTGGCCTCCGTTATTGCGGATACATCTCCTACACCGATTTCTCACTTCCGTTGTGGTGAGTTTCAATTGAATTTCTCTCTTCAATGTTTGAAAAGCTTCTTGGATTCTTTCTAGCAATTCGGCTCATGTCGATATTTCTGTTGTATACTCGTACATGAGCTCTTTTGCATTTATGACTCAAAATGTTCTAAATAGTCTATATTAACACCCCCTTAAGGCTTTGCACCTAGCTTCCAAACATTCTGTATATTGTATAGACTTAGTATACACCATTCTCTCACATATTACCAGCCTTGTGGACGGCATTTGTGATCTGCATCTAGATCTGTACGTAATTGATTCGTTACCTTATATTATAGAAAAAAGTACTCTACTGGGCAAAGCAGCACCAGAAAAATAAACCAAATGCTCATATTCCACTAGAAAGCCACGACTGTCAAGAGATACCCATATAATTATTACTTTTCCACGTGACACAGCTCTTTTTCAACATAAAATCCGTGTCCCCAAATAAAAACATTCTAATACATAAGATGTCTACATGAAAGTACTCATGAAGTTGTGAGTACATCTTCACACTCTTAAAAGTCCCAGCAGTGAATCCCCTGCGGCTCTCGTAACTCGTTTCGCTCGTGCCATCGTGCCATCATTCTTTATTTTATCATTAGAATTTAAATGCAAATCTTAGTCTTTTGCCGATATTAAGTGATATAATTACGTCGTATATATTTTGTTAAAATTATAAAAATCTAATTGTATAGTACGTATAAATACATAGATAGATAGATATAGAGATAGACATAGAGTCATAGGTAGGTACTTATAGACCTAGCATACGAGGTATGATGAGCTATGCTCAGAACGTCATTTGTATAGTAAAAACAGGCGAAGTGAGAACCGGACTGGCTTGCGTTCCGTATTATAAGCGGTTGCCACGCCTCTCGCTCGCACCATATCGCCGAGTCACCGCGCCGTTTTTTTTGTATTTATTTTTATACTTAATAGGCAAGTTTTTAGGGTACGGTACACAAAGGGTAAAAACGGGACCCTATTACTAAGGCTCCGATGTCCGTCCATCCGTCCGTCCGTCCGTCTGTCACCAGGCTGTATCTCATGAACTATGATAGTTAGACAGTTGGAATTTTCACAGATGGTGTATTTCTGTTGCCGCTATAACAACAAATACAAAAAAATTAAATAATATGAATATTTAAGGGCCCTTATACAATAAACGTGATTTTTTTGCTCGTTTTTGCTCGATGTTGACAACGGCAACAGGTAGACACTTGAAATATTCACAGAATACTAGCTTATATATTGTCTTTAAAAAATATTAATTAAATAATAAAATAAAACAATAAAATGAAATAAAACAAATATTTAAGGGGGGCTCCCATGCAACAAATGTGATTTTATCGAATTTTTTCGTCTTATTATACAGTGTAGTAGTAGTGTAAGTAGATAATGGTACGGAACCCTTCGTGCGCGAGTCCGACTCGCACTTGGCCGGTTTTACTTCTTTATTGAGTTAATAACTTGTATGTTTTCGTGTTAAAATAATTCATGGTATTTTCAAGTCACATTAAATTGGTCCCATCTGATAACAAAATGATAAAGTGTTGAACAATAAACAATCACATATGAGGAGATAGTGACAACGTGGGTATAATCAAACAGCACTCCAAGGACCTCGCCTAAGAAATTACAGAAATTTGCATAAAGGCGAGTCAAGGGGTTCCCGAAGTCCTCGAACCCCTCTTGAAGTTTTCGGGTGTGACATGTTCTGTAATATTAAGCCGTACACTTTATAATTATATATTACAAGAATGTATACTTCTCTGTTAGGGTTAAGGTTTTGGATTAGATTCTCTAGTCGAAACCCTGTTGTTCTGTTGATAAGAAACAAAATAATCTCAAATTATAGTAAGTTTCAATCAAAATAAAATTATTATAGTAAGAGGTAGTGCCACACTGCATGCATGCATGAATTGGGCTGCCACGACCGGGGTACGTCTCGCTTACATGAAACCGGCGTAAAGCTGTGCTGTCGCCTTTAGCGCAGTGTGTAAGAAGCCTACTGCCTACCTACTGTACGGCCTCTATGCGGATGTCTATGGGCGTCGGTAGTTCTGAAAATGACTCATATTCTCGTTTGCCCCTTTGTACTATACAAAAATCTCGTTCCCGAAGAACAATTTGTTCAAGCCAAGAGAACTGGCGAGCTGCACTGACTAGACAATACGGAAAATATCTTTCAATGTAAATATCATATCAGCCATCGCGGTGTTTATATTTTATCTATAGGATCTACAGCGTCGAAGGGATAAAGTTTGATACCTAGTGATGATTGCTGAACAATTCAAAAGGCTGACATTCGCACTTAAAAAGCTTTTTTATCCTGGATTGTTAATTGAAATATATAAGCTAGATAGGTATTGTGGTGTATCCCCCGAAAATGCTGCCACCTTTTCGTGGTGGACTCTATAATCCTCATGGCTATGCCGGACAAGGCTAGTTAGTAGACTGGCAGTTGGCGGCGTGGACTAGGACGACCTCTGGACCTTTGGACGAACTGGTGGCGTGCTCTGTTGGAGTATTGGGACCAGGGGTCAGGATGGGAAACCTGACTCTATTGCACGGTTCCGATATAGTAGTAGGGACAGTTCAGATGCAGCCAGTCCCCGAGGAAGAGAAGTCTAGCCCTTTCACCGAGGCCAGACTGTCGCTGGAGGGATCATGTAGCTTGTAAATCCGGGATGTAGGGGTTTAGTGGGTATTGCATTAAGTGTCGAGTCCGACATAGGTCTAGGGGCCATTCGGGCACCGAGGTATCATATGTAAATGTAAATAATGACAAGACAACGTCTGTTAAGCAGCTATTACTCTTATTTTTTTATAGTGAAAACCGAAATTAACTCTATAGTTAAGTCCTATGATGATATACGCTCATAAAAAATGAATATGATGTCATAATGAAAGCCGTATGATGATGAAGATGTGCAAAAAATAATGAGGATTCTTGATTGCATTTTAAATATACAAAATGAAATGAAACTGTGATTGAGAAATTCCGATTTTATCTGAAGTAACATAAAGGTACCACATGATATTAAATCATTCATTTAAAAGGGTTCTAATGAAGAAGAAGACATAAGGTTCATAAGAAGACATGTAGGTAGTAAATTCCCCTGCGTCAACAAAAAGAGATATGGTCTAAATCGATAGACATAAATGTACATGTGATGAAATTTGGTCAAGAGCAATATCGATGTAAATACACCAGTGTTTAGTATCTTTCTAAAATTCATGTCCATATAGTACTTAGCATGATTCTATACTAACGTGATAATTTGTCCATATTATTATTAAATGAAACGACTTCACTGTATCGTACACCAGTTTTCCCGTCAGTATGTAAGCGGTAACAAAACAGGAATACACAAGAGTATTCGTACGTCTGTATAACGTTAAGCAAACATGAATCGTCATGTTTAATTCAATCTATTTCGTAGGCAGTAAAAACATAAACATGCTACAAAAAAGTACGCCAGAAGTGCGGGTGCTCCTCCATTTTGTTGTGAGTATAAAGAAAATAGCATGTGAATGGATACTTCAAGCCAGTAACAAATGCTTTAACGTTTTCCTCTGTTCGAAAGCTCAATTTCCTGTACTAACTACCTCTCAACTGAAAACCCACGTAATTACGACTATCGTATCCTCTTTTGGTACCTAAACTAAGAAAGCAATATAAACGTATGTAGTGCGGGCTACGAGCCATTTGTTTTATTTAAACAGCCAATTCTGGGCGTTAAAACTTTTTACTTTTTCAGCTTTTGTAGGAAATATATTTCGAATCTTTTGATTTTTTTACACTTTATCGTCGTTTTGTTCTGTTATATTATTATGAGGTAGTGCCATGCCGTATGACAGAAGAATTGACCCGGCAAGCACCTATTACATACCTCGCTCACTTTACATCTAGAGATGATGAGAAGCAACAAAAATAAATCTTTATTTATTTTTGTTGCTTCTCATCATTTATAGAATAAATATTTACCATTATATAAACCATTAATTTATAGTCCTTAACTTCTATTAATATTATATACTTTATTTTCTACAATTATTGTGAGTAATAGAAATACGCAAAAGCTCATAATATCCAGTGAGGCATTATCTCTGAGGATTGGCTAACTTAACCTATCTGTTACCATACAGGTCTGAGTTTATCAAAACGCCTTTAGCAAAGCCTAATTAATTTTAATATCATTTTCTTTATCTTTATATATTTCTTGTGTGCGTGTGTGTTACTACCTAAACGACTGGACCTATTTTTAAGAAATTTTTGAGTGTGTTGAAGGGGATTTGGTTTAGATTCACAAATCAGCAGGGCAGGTGGCGCTGCTGTCGGTATCTGGAATATACAATTTTGGAGGGTGAAATAACGGGTTGACAATTCGGACATGTTGTTACACGTTACCATGACAACATATTTCCAATAATGACAAGACAACGTCTGTTAAGCAGCTAGTTAGTACTCTTAGTACTCCTAATTATTAATAGTATAAGCCGAAATTAATGATATACGCTCATAAAAAACGAATATGGTTGTAACGGGTGATTTTTGCCTACTTCAGATTAAAAAAAAAACAAACATTAGGTATGATATATGTCAATCTGTGACGTTCTTTTTCCGCTTGGTCTTGACCATGGCGGGCGATGGCTTTTTGGTGAAGCGTTGCAAAAAAGTAATCACTCATTACTTAATTTAATTTAAATTGTTAATATGTAATGGCCATATACCTATTGGAAAGGGTACGTATTAATGTTGGGCGCCATTGTGACATTTATGGCTAAGTGTTTCATTTATTGTTGTTACATGTATTTTTTCCATTTATTTAAGTTGTATGAGATGATATATAAGTAAAACAATATGAAGGTTTGACCATATATTGAATGTTAATAAAAAACTACAGTTTCAACTAAATCAAGGTTACAATCTCAGGATGTGGGTTATTATGTTCTGAATTACTTTTTGTTGTTTGTGTTTGCAACCACACAGATGCAGAGCCCTTAAGAAGCTACAAAATATATCTACTTATTTCTTTTATAATCAGTAAAACTAAAAATACAATTAATAAGGGAAAAGATCCACTCAGCTGCAGGTGTAGTTTACACGGGTTCCAGCCATATTCGCTGCTTCATCCAGTATAAATTGTATTAATTCTTCAGATGGTTAATAATTACTATCTAGCATTATTTCTTTATAAATTGTTTAATAAAAATTTAACTTCACAACCATGTGAAGTTAGTCATCTGATTTTAACTTTCAATGTAGGATACTTTATATCACAATTCTTGCTTCTGCATCTGGGATAGTTTAAATTTTAATTTTGAATAGTTGAAATTATCTAAATCTTGAACTGGAAGGAGATTACTCTCTGAAATCAAATACATTTGTGAGCCCACATGTTAAACAACCACTTCCCTTAGCACGTGGTTCTAACCAACAATTCTTTCTTAGCCACAAATGTTACAAGATGTCATTATAAAAGCCGTATGATGATAAAGATGTGCAAAAATAATGAGGATTCTTGATTGCATTTTATATATACAAAATTAAATGAAATTGTGAATGAGAAATTCCAATTTTTTCTGAAGTAATCATAAAAGAGTATATCTGAAGAAATTACACTGAATGGATTGTCACATCAAAGAATAATTTAAAAAATTTAACGAAGATAAGAAACTCTTAACCATAAATTCAGTAATAAAAGTGAAACAACATGCAATAATAAATTTAATATTAACATGTTATGTCCAGGAACAGCGATCAACTGTAAATCCGCAGCTCCTGACAACCCGTTGACCTAAAGCTTCCGCCCAGCAGATTCCCCTTAAGTAATTTCCGCTTATTAAGTTTGCTTTAGAAATTGGTATTGATATTTCTCTATGCATTGTATTTTATTACCTTAATAAATTGTTTATAGTAAAATAAGCTGCTCTTAGCTTAGGATTAATAATATGTAGAATGTTTTTGCAATACTACAGACGTATCTGGCAGCAAGGCTGTCAACGTGTATGCACATATTACCGCACAAAAAATAATGTAGAGATACAGTTCTCCAGTTTTACTCGATTTTCTATAGGTATATGAGCGTCCAAATGAACCCACTACTGGCATGATACCAGCAGTGGGCTCATAGTGACCAAACTCGGCAACGCCAATCCATAGATTTATTTTATAAGATTGCAATAAACAAAAATATGTTCAAGAATTCTTTCAATATTTAAATGTTCATTAAATATTAATTAGCATTAAAATGATTAAAAATGTTATTTAAAAAAAAAAGTTATATCCAAAACTTCCAGAAAAAGTAATGTTTTTTTTAAATAGTACAAAATTATAGGTTCGATTACAACTTCTGCCTTAAATGATCATGAATATACCATCACTTTTTTCATAATTTAAACATCAAATTTATCACAATTTTCTAAAATGCATTTTCAGACAAATTTCCAAAATGAAATTAAAATACACTTCTGTTATAGATCTTGTTATGCAGTCTGACATGTTACATTTGTGATCTAGTTAAGTCTTGTACAATGTACATGCACTAAATGGTCCAGACGTTGGACTATCGATTACAAGCGCCTGGCTCTTGTCTGTTAAGTCGGTCAGTTGCACTCAGTTGTGTGAATAGGATTTATGCAAAGGCAGCGACGCGAATACTTTGAGGCTTACCGTAGAGCGCGCCAGCTCACATCCGCACCGCAAGCCTGCTCTGTACATAATCATTAATGATGATACAAACAAGATAATTTACTGTACGCATATGCACAGAATGTATAGTTAAAAAATACTATTAACATTTGTTAGAACCAATTTACATTTGTTATTTTGCCACACCAAAAGTACCAGATAGATTTGGATGAAATTTAACACGGATTATAGTCTAGAATAAAATGCTTATTAAAAAATTTATAACCAGCCAAGTGCCAGTTGGACTCACGCATGTAGGGTTCCGTAGCATTATCTATAAAAATAACTTGGTTTTTCATAGCGTTAGTATGAACGACACAACTTTGTCGTTTTTTTGTGTTTTTTGAAAATGTATTATTTCTTAAAAACTAATAATGACATCTCACTCAAACCAATTTCCGTTAAAAGTTTCCGTTGAGATATACAGCATATACATTTCTTAGATTTCTCACTCTCTTATTTTAAAAATTAGAGGAGAGAGAAAAAAAAGATTCAGTACCCCTTTTTTAATTTATTTATTTTTATTCAAAATTCGAATAGTTTTTTACAGAATACATCAACCTACAAAGTTTAACTACAAGAAGCCCAATAGTTTCGGAAAAAAATGGTTGTGACATACAGATTTTTTTTTTTATGGTATAGGGGGGCAAACGAGCAGTTGTAGCCATTTTCATGACTACCGACGCCCATAGACATCGGCATATAGACTATACAGATGCGCTGCCCCCCTTTCTCCTCCCACCTCCATGGGCCACCGGCTACTTACACACCGCACGAAACGCGACAGCACAGCTGTCACTTCACGCCGGTCTCGTGTAAGCGAGAGGTACCTCCCCGGTCGTGCCGGCCCAATTCGGCTGCAAGCAAGCATGCAGTGTGGCACTACCTCTTACTAATCCATACAGATGCAAGGATGGACGGTCAGACAGACAGACACATATGACGAATCTATGAATCTATAAGGGTTCCTTTTTTTTGGCATTTTCTTACAGAACCCTAAAAAGTGTATGGTTCCTTTGGGATAGATTTCACGCACGTAAAACTATTAGGCAAAGGAAGTTAGATATTATTGATTACATTGTGATCAGTTTTATTTTTTTTTATACGGCAAACGAGCAATCGGAGCCATTTTTCATGACTACCGACGCCCATAGACACCCGCATAGAGGCTATACAAATGCGTCTCCCCTTTCCTCTTCCTACCTCCACAGGCCACCGACTTATACACACCACGAAACGCGATAGTACAGCTTTCGGGTTCGTGTAAGCGAGAGGTACCTCTCCGGTCTTGCCGGCCTAATTCGGCTGCATGCATGAATGCAGTGTAGCACTACATTTTAATAATGACTTCTTATACGTGTTCCAAATTTCAAACGATTGAATACCTGGAAGTTGATTAAAATGTTATTCAATTCCATTACATACATTTATAAGCTTTATAATTTTATATAAAGTGTGTAAAATAGAGATTTCCTGCAAAATACGTCATGTCAAATTTTATGCACTTAGGAGAAGCTTCCCAAAGTAAATTAAAACTCGCGCGCCAAAAACCAATAGGGTAAAGGCAATAAAAAACGCAAAATAAAACAGTAATCTTCTCATTTTCTTCTTTACAATTACGTTACGTCTTATTAAGATAAAATATGAAATTTGAAATAACATCTGCATTAAACATCTTTCAATGACTTCGTTACATCAGTACCTTTATCTCCCTTTACGTTGGAAAGTAGAGGATTAATACCAATAAAAGTTTATTTTGGCCTTGATATTGAGTCACACGAGGTACAAATAAATTGAGTCAATTTCAGACGGTAGTTGCGAGTTTGAGTTGTGCATGTTGAGAATAAACTCATGAAATTCGTACATCAATAAAGTTAGTGAGTGTTGACAAAGACATTGTAAACAGAAATCTAGTGTAGTATGTGTTACACACACATACTACACTAGATTTCTGTTTACTGTTGATTGATAATTAATACAAGTATGCAACTAATGTTGTTAATAAGATGGCTATAATAATTGTAATAATACTTTAAGCCTAACAGGCAAATTAATAATATAATCTAAAGAATATGTTATAATTGTAATTCTAAGGTTAGAATTGTTTAACCTTTACGAAATCTAGAATGGCTAGCTTTATGAAACAAAGTTATTCGCTAGTATTCATTTATAGTCTATGCAAGTTGCTTAGAATATGATAAAACAGTTTGTCTGCAAGCGCGGACTAAAATGCTATCGGTGTGACAGCGCCGCCGCTCTATCTTGTTTCGTGTTTAGATCTAGACAATTCACGTTCCGACTGTAAATATAGCAAAGATAAATATACTGCCGTGTTTGTTCAGTCGTGTGTTCTGTCTAATAGAAGCGAAACTTAGTGAAGTGGTTGTTGCTTCCTGTCAAATTGTTCGCAAAATTCGAACTATCGAATTAGCAGTACCAAGCTTAGTAATACACTCTGGTAATACTCTCTGGTTCTACGTAACTGCACCAATTAGTATTCTCAACTAAATACACAGAATGATGCTGTGAGCATTCAGTCTCATATTCAGAAAAATTTTGCGAAGAAGATCTTGTTTCACGTCGGAAGTTACAAAACACGCAACAGAATTTTAAGATAATCTATTGGCACAACGTCTTCCAGAAGCACCCTGTTAATTTGATAGGGTCGTAAATGTTTACTTGACCCTAAAGTTTGTCGCAACAAAGGAAATGTCTTGGGCGATTTCTCATTACATTACATACAATGGTTTTGTATTATTAAATAGAATCTGTTGAAATAAAATTATTTATCCTTTCCTTTAGGCTAATTTTAATGGTATAAGTAAAAAAGATATAGTAGATGTTATGTTTGTGAGTTTTATTTAATCATTTAATAATAATTGTTCAGGTTGTAAGTATACGTCTATATTCACGAAGTTTCCAAGTTGTGAGGGCCACGAAAGTGAGACGCTCTCTGAACTATATTTCGTCATCTTCAACTTTTTGAGCTGGTGTTTTTATTCTGACTCCTCCAATACGGATTGACCGACTTTCGTAAATCAAAAAAAAATGCATTTGGTGGAGAGAGTGGTTGGTTGGAGTCTTGAGGAAAGATTGTAAAGTATATTTCAACTTTTTATTGAGATATTGTTAAAGTTACAGAGTGAAATCGCGGGGCTCAGATAGTAGTTGTGTAAAATGTTCAAGACGCTACAGCTTGTGATTGCTAATCCGGTTAGTTAGTGCAGGACTAAATACACACAAATAAACGCTGAGAATTAATCTCTAAGTTAAATTATAGAGGCAATGTACAATTGTACATAGAATAATCCTTCTAATGACCCGCCGGAAATGTACCAAACGCACGAAACGCAACAACACAGCTATCACTTGGCGTTCATAGTGTAGGTCGTTCCGGTCATCCAGCATGACACCAACTCTTACACATATAGGTATACTAGAATTTCTAGACTTGAAAATGGAAATTATATACAATATACCTAGGTATTATATTTATTTATTAATTATCCTCAAAAAATATCCCATCACAATATGTCACCGATTTAATCTGTTAATCAAATTTTACCTTATTACATTTTACATAAAACAATGTAAAAGCTGCCAAAGACATGGGCTATCACGTACAGTCGGGTAATTCAGATACCTACCTAATAGAAGCATTAAACATTAAAGTTATTTAACAGAATCGTTGAACTGATCTGACATACTAAAGTTAAATCGAAGTAGAAACTAGGTATGTTAACGTTTGTAAAGTTTATAAGTAATAATTCGTATCTCTGTAGACCATCAGAGTTAACTTTCAGCAGAAAACATAAAAAAGATGTGCTTATGACTAAATAGTAAATACTAGATATCGATGGTGTTACTCAATGGAAACATTTTTAAAAAGAAACAAAACTATGTTTAATCGTGCATTTGTAAGGGTGCCCGCTGCTCAACCCATCATCGAAATGACAGCTGACGCTGATAGTTTTATTCCTGATGAACCATTGTACGACATACAGACATACGACATACTTCTCAGTCGATAAACTGAGGTGCTCATTTAATGTTGCTGTTTCTCGGTAGACGTAGACTATTATTATCCAGCCCAAAACACAACTTTTAATAAAAGTTTACGGCTTATATAATTTAAGTAAAATTTTTTTAAAGAATAAAATAAAAACGATCCCTTATAAAGGAGCTTGTTATAAATGGAGTCGACTCGGACAAATAGCTTTATAGTGGACGTAGGGTCTGTACAACATCACCATCGGTCAAGTTAATGGCAGCGCAAGTGCTGCGAAGCACTCCATAAATTAATGTCAGGTTAATCACGCGACTCATTTCGCACGAAACGTCTATGTAGACGGAATTTAAAAATATATACGCTTTTTGGTTTGTACGGAAACATATTGTATTGTAGTTGAATGAATTAACAAACAAGCATTGTTATTTTATTAACGGAATATAAATCATGTTTATAAAATTGTCTGTCCTTTACATCTTTGCAAAGTTTTTATTAATAATATATTATGATGCGTATAATATTTTTTTTATGTCGACAAAATATAAAACAGTAAATAAAATATTGACAAAATTGTGCCAATTTGTTACTTGTTTGGTTACTTACATAAAACTTTTTATTTCCTTTGAAGACTTTGCGGACGGTGAGTTGATTTATTTAAAATTTTTGTTTATCGTAAAAAAGTACGTAAGGTTGTCATTTTCACGACATATAATAATTATTAAATTAGAATTATCTATTGTTTATAATTATTATGAGTTACGAGCACCATTATAACACAATAACTTACTCTTAAGTAATCTTTATGTAACTTAAGAAAATACTAGTTAGAGACTTCCGCGTTTGTGACACATCTTATAGGAACTTCAGGTGTTATAACACTAGGTACTTAATTTCATTTTTACTTTTATATATTTTATCATGTTTCAATTTAAACGCCTAAAGTCACTACAAAGGTTTAAGCGTGAAATAGAACAACTTTAATTTATCACTGTTTTATGTTACTAACACCATAAGCCATTTTTGGAGTAATGATTTAATTGGATATGATTTGATCGGCTGCATATGCAGCCGAAAGATCCGGCAAATTTTTGGCCAGAACTTAAATTATTCCGAACTTAGTCTGTATCATCTAGATGCGCTATCGGATATACGCTAATAAATTATTTAAAACGTGAACACTTCTATTGGATAGTAAAATTAACGTTAAATATAACGCTTTCTATAATTGTGGCACGGTTTCCAATCAGCGCTAACGAATCAATTGAGAAAAGTCTGATTAAAATTTAGTTAAAAGCCAAGCATCTGGATATTGTAGAAACCACAGCTGTGTAATGATAGGGCCCTGAAACAAACGGTTTTACTATTTTTTTTAATTTAAATTATTATCTTATATGCTTTTTATGAAAATATTTTAAACTAACCGAACCATACTAACTTCATTGGGCGTCAAAAAAAAATATAAGGAAAGTCAATCATAATATGATTATTATAATATTATGAACTATTTTTTATACTTACTGCTTAAATTTGCATATAAACTTAACCGTCCATTTTGCATCTTAAGTGTGGAATTTTTTCCATCTCACCCACACAGATAATTTAAAATTGTAATCAAGAACTTATTATACCTATTTTTATATTTCAAAGTTCAGCTATAAGAAGATTCCATATAAACTTAACGCTACTTCGTGAAATGGAGAGAGGGTGGGGCGCTCCATTTCTTGACTTTAATACTCAATCTGGTGGTGCTAATGCTATTCTCAATCTGATGATGTTGATGCGTCTGAATGTTTGTGGCACGTCAAATGTCTGTTTATCTGTTTAATTGACAAGGCTAATGGACGTAAAATACTAATTATTAAATTACTTCTCATGTACTTATAGGTACGTATAATTTTATTTTCGTATTATGTAGAAAACCCTCTTATTTTCCGTATTTACTTCCTCCATTCATTTGTAATAATGCTGTATAATAATGTTACGGGAAGTATTTTTGCAGTAAACGTGATCAAAACATACGTTCGTGTACAACGTGATACCGTAATGGCTCACATTTTACCGTGTGAATTTACATCGCCCTATTATTGCCAATATTCATTTAATGTATATACTTTATTTTCTCCTTAATGTTCAGATATATACCAAAGACAGTTTTTGAATGTAATAGTGTTATAGCATTATTAATTCAATGTGTTATAAAATTTGCGTAACGCATTTCCCCGCAAAAAAAAAGTATTAAAATTGCGACGACGAGATTGTAAAGCGACGGTTGTAATACTGAAAAAATAAATTATCAACAATCGAAATCAAAATATAAAATCCTTCTAAGTGTATCGTATTCACTCACGAATCTAGATCATGACTCGTAATGTTAAACAATTTTGTAATAAACAACACATAATATTGATTATAAGTAATAATCAGCGACTATGAGCTTCGAGTATATTATGTCCCTTCTGTTGATCACCCATCATGATTATCATAACTGAATCGAATAAAAATAAATGCTAAGACATTTTAGGTTTTCTAAATTACTATCAAATTGTAGGTATAACTTTAGTTTTTTTTTCTTTAAGAGGGGAGGCTTAGTAGGCCTCCAATCAATAGCTTGTAAGAGTAGTAAAAAAACCTAAGACAAGGCGTCTTTTATTACAACATTATAGTATATACCATCACTTAGACATATATCAAGATTTCAAAATGCTAAGATTTACTATTAAAAAATATACTTTCTATTATGATTATTCATTTTCACTATCAGCGGTAAGATTATCCATATCCTCGTTGCATCATCATTTGCATAGTCAATTTGGCTCGCTTCCCGCGGAACTAAGCTCGGGATTCGCGAGATATGCAAAAGCTTACGTGCGAACGAAACGGAATTCACGAAATGAAATTCTACGTCATAATTCAACATGGCGTTTCCCGCGCGTTTCCTGGCCGCCACGAATAAATGTAACGTTGCCGTTGGATCTGGGATCGCTGAGTTAGTACCGTCGAACAGGTGCTGGCAGACCACCATCTTAGTAGTTTTATCAGCAAATGTTTCGACATAATATATTGAAAGGTCGGACGAAATTGTTTTATTTCTACGAGATTAATTCGTAGTCTTATACCGAAAAATGGCCCAAAAATCCTTCGATTTTAGTTTATTAAACTCAGAAGTGGCGTTATTAAGAATTATAAATTCGTACAACCTTGATCAGCCATTCTTTATTGGTCAACAGCTGGACTATTTCAATAAATGAAAATCAGTAGTTCATTGTAAATAATATTTATTATATTAAGGATATAATAAAAATTTACAATGAATCTTTAGATACCAATTTATTTTGATTTTACTCTACCGTATACTTTAACAATGTTTAGCAATGCTTAGGCATGTATAAGATTTTTCTTAATGCTTACTGTACTACTCGTATTTCAAGAAACCTAAAGGAAATCCTAAATGCCGTTTTCATATTATTTCTAGCATCGGAAGACTGTGAAAAGAAAAAGCCGGCCAAGTGCGTGTCGGACTCACACACCGAGGGTTCCGTCCCAACGAAATGTATAGGTGTCTGCGAGTGACCCCCTTTATTTTTTAATTTATTTATTTTTATTCAAAATTCGAGTAGTGGTTCACAGAATATATCTACCTACAAAGCTTCAACTAAGAAGGCCCAATAGTTTCGGAAAAAAATGGCTGTGATATACGGACGGACGATGGACGGACAGACAGACACGACGAATCTATACGGGTTCCGTTTTTTGCCATTTGGCTACGGAACCCTAAAAATACAAAATTCAGCAACGAATTACGCGGAACACAATTAAAAAGTTGAACAAGATTAATTAAATTTCTTGTAGTGTATAAAATTTCTGAATTAATACGAAACAAAATTAAATTTGCATGTCCGTGTCTCCCTTTATTTCAAATGCTTTGTTTGCCTGTGGTTAGATAATATTTGTTTAACAATTTAAGCAGCTGCATGATATTATCATAAAATTCATGAACATTTTGCCATGTAACTCTAGAGTAGCTCATAATATATACGTACAGATTACACTGTATCAGTTCATAACACATTGTAAATATTGGTGTTCCAAAACATCGCGGGGAATTCTGACAAATTTATTGATAAAGCTATTGATAAATATTATAGTAAAAATAATGTCTGTTCAAGTCGTAAGCGGACATATTACTATATTATAATATTATCCTTTTATTTTGTGATATTATCTACTGTATACCAAAACATAGTATGAATCAACCCTCAATAGCGTTTTATTAAGAATTAGCGGTACTGCATTTCAGCCGAATAGGGTTGGCGTTGGGGAGATACATCTTGCTAACGTGATACTGTCTTGAAAGTGTTGGGTTAACCCTAGTGCGTCTTGCGGTTTGTAAGAATCCGGTAGTCCATTGGGGTTGATGCGGTGAAAGAAGGCAACGCATCATTTGGCGATGTTATTGGCCGTCAATAGTAAGCTCCGATTGCTTGTTGGTCAACAAAAAATATCTTACTAGGCAAGTATCGTGGAAGATATATAAATATTTAGCACAAAATGAGTAGAGGCAAAATTTGACTTGCTACACATTTATGGCGTTCCGCATCTCAAAAGAAAAATCTATCCTCACTTCGTTGTTCATATAAATTCGGTCATTGTTCGTCTGTGTTATTACAAGACACCTATACCAGAACGTGGAAAATCAAGCTGAAAGTAGTGTTTATTACTGAGATAATACTGAGCACAAAATAAAACTCCTCAGTAAACGAAATCTAAAGATGGTTTACCTATTGATTGCTCTAGCTTATAAGTTTTGTATTATTGTTGTATTGTTATTTTTATGGTTGTATTGACTGATCATTTTGTAAATTTATTCATTGTGGGCAAATAAAGAGTATTATTTTTTTAGGGTTCCGTATCTCAAAGAGAAAAAACGGAACCCTTATAGGATCGCTTTTTAGGTTTCCGTATCTCAAAGAGAAAAAACGGAACCCTTATAGGATCGCTTTGTTGTCCGTCTGTCTGTACGTCTGTCAAGACCTTTTTCTCTAAAACGCGTGAAGGGATTAAGCTGAAATTTTTATCAAATACGAAAGTCAGTTACGTCTTGATGCCTTGAAAAAATCACACTTCTAAGTTAACGAAATAAAAAGTTATAGCCAATTATGCACAAATTTTGTATGAAAACGTACTTTGTCGAAAAACTAAAATAATCGGGTACTTCCCGTTGACCTGGAGTTGTAAAATTTGGCAAGAAGTAAGAACTTATAACACATAATATATAGGAATAAATCTGAAAACTAGTAAATTTCAGCTTAATCCCTTTACGCGTTTTAGAGAAAAAGGTCTTGAAAATCATGCATTACGTTTGGAATGTTCTTCCCATTCATACGGAACCCTCGGTGTGCGAGTCGGACTCGCACTTGGCCGGTTTTTCTTTCTTTCTTTCAAAATAATTCTTTCCTAATTAATTATTTTATGATAAAACTTAAATCAATTTAGTTTTTTCGTGGTGAGTAATGGTCAAATTATGTTTATTACATTTTATTTACTTACGAATGTAATTTAATCAAACCTTCCTTAGGTAAATGCCTTAATATAAATAATATGCCTTCTTGTCACACGAGAAAACGAAAAGTGTTAAGCTCTTAGTTGTAAGCATTCAATTTTAAAACCTTTTAAAAAAATCAAATTAAATGTTGCGTTATTATTCTAAGACATATACTATAATAAAACTGTAGAGACGTCATTCTGTCTGTGTCACTCAAAAACTGCTGGACGGATTTTGTTAATTTTGTTATATAGGTATTAGTCGTCGGTAATATTTAGGCAATAATTTGTCAATATAATATATAATGCTGCAATCTGTATCTCGACTTGAAATACACTATTGTAGAGCAAAATTGACGATTCGGCCACATAAAATCATACGTTACCATGACAACATATTTTGACAAGACAACGGCTGTCGGATCAACTAGTATAATATTTTTTCTGCTTAAAATGATATCTGCTTGGGTGATCATTTTTCATACTGGATAAAACTAAGTTTTTCCATCCTTGTCTATAATAATAATGTTATAGCATTATAAATTAATATATTATTAAAGCATAATATTATATACTGCAGCTAAGTCTAATCAGCGACAATAAAATATTAATTTACTTATAGGTATAGGTATATCAATTATATTATATAAAAACTCATTTATTTTAGTCAATTATAGTAACATAATATAATGTACAAATCATACGTGGGTATGTAGTATGTACGAATCCCTTCCTATAACAATTCATTCAACAATTTATCTGCAGCTGCATGCAAATGTTTCAAAAACCTCTTTCGCTAAGTACCGATCACGCGACAATGCCACCTCCACACAACCCGCTCTCTCCAGCTATTGATTTTTTATTTGGCTGAGGCTGTGGATAATGGACGCTTTTATGCAAATACAGCATCCGCAGTGCATCATAACCCGCTGAGGTAAAGAAAGCAAATGGAACAAAATAGTGGGTGAGCATTATTCTACCTAACTTACTTTCATATAAACTTTACATTGCGAGTGGCAGCCAAGAGGCATTTTTCGGATGTTTTTAAAATTATTCGGGTTCATTTTTTATACTACAAGGGGCCAAATGAGCTGTTGCTGGAGCCATTTACATGACTACCGACGTCCATAGAAATTCGCATATGTTATGCTATGCAGATACGTTGTCGTTGTACATAATACTATAGATACGAACTAAGAATAGCAATCATCCCTATCCCTACTAATATTATAAATGCGAATGTAAGTTTGTTTGTTACCCTTTCACGCGAAAACTGCTCAACCGATCATCATGAAATTTTGTACACATGTTCTTGGAGGTATTAGAAGTAACATAGGATAGCTTTTATCCCGAAAAAATGTTCCTGAGGGATGCCATGGAATGATTTTCCACGATATCGAAATTTACGCGGGCGAAGCCGCGGGGCGCAGCTAGTAAACAATAATTTGGCAATAGATGTCAAGACGACTAAGAATCGATTAGACGCATTTAAAAATGAAACAGTCTTCTTGGTTCTTTGTAAGAATACTAGTTAAATAACCATACTATCTGCAAAACAACTTCGTTCTGATAATGATTCGGCCAGTTTTAATCAGTATTAAACAATATTCAGTCATTTAGCGCATTTCCATTACTGCACGGACAGACACTGCTCATAGCACACATACGCGCCGTTCTGCACTCCCGTTTCTGAATAATTTCAGGTATGCTTTTAGTACTAGGCACACAAATTCACTAAATCATAGTTGTTTGTACAAAGCAATAGCTGTGAAAAGTTTCCCTTTGGACTGAAAAGTGTAACTGTATACGTCTCTCTTACAGTTCACAAAGTAGCAAAATATTGTCGGCCGATTAAAATAATGTTAAAATTCATGGAATATATTTTAAAATTTAAAAATAAGTAGTGCTATTGTATTGCAGACGAAACACGCCAGCAGCACCACCGGGGAAGTACGTCTAGCTCACATATAATCAATATCACGCAATGAATTTCGCGTTATGTCTTACTTGGCAGAATCGCGATAGCCCTGATACGATGTTCTCTTCTATACAACCAGCAACAAGAAATCTAGTTGTTCAGAGCCCTAATTGTCGGCGGCTTGGTAATAGATAACCCGAAATGCCGTTTGAGGTTTGAACATAGTAAATTTCATGAAAAAAATCCACATTGAGCCATACCTAAAGTAATTATAATTGAAAAGAATGCTGGGCCGGTGCGGCGGCCGCACTGGCTGTATGATGTAGGTACCTAAGATATGTTTTTGAGCCGAGATAGCTCAAGAAGAAATTTGTCAACAAAAAAAATGTCATAATCACACTTTGAAACGTACCTAATATAGTTGTTGTCTGTATTATCAATATTGTTTACTGTAAGTAGTAGTAGTACAAACGAAGATTAATATGTTTTTAGCGTATGCATGTATGAATGTATGTGTGTATCTATAATATATGTGTGTATGTATACTACTATGTTCCTTGGTACATCTGTTTGATTTAGCATAGCACTTTATGTTAACGGCGTGACGGTTATTAACGTACGAAGGGTCGTTAAATTAATCTTGTAACGCGAGTGACACCGGGACACGGAGTAAAATATATTTATGGAGTCGGGTTTTGAGTACTCAAACGTATACTTATATCTACTACATCTTATTTAAATAATAATCACACATACATTAATATGCCAAATAAATAATATATACTGTCCACAAATTAGGTATATAAACAATACCTTATAAAATCTACTTTGAATCAGAAGCAGAGAGTTTAAGATTCCCTGCCGCTGTCTTTTATTCGTATAATTCCTGAATATTTAATCAATTGTGAGCCGAAGTTCAGTTGGCCTGGAGCCATCTCGTCAGCGCCAGGCGACTACTACTGTCGCATGTCACTTTGACATGCTCTGGTAGCTTCCAATTTAAGATTTATTGACTGTTCGTTTCTTATCTCAAGACAGGACATTTTTAGTTTGATATATTGTCTGGTATTGAAGTGTAAACTTCAATAAGGTCGTGTGATCTATTCCCGTTGGATTTGTGCTTACGTATTATCAGTATTCAGTCTTTAATTTCATTGTTATCATTGCATTTTTCTCGTGTTCATTGGTTATACCAATGGCCTGGTTAGAAAGAAAAATGAAATTTCGAAACTATTTTTTTAAAGCATTGACTGACAGGTTGGAGGTAGCCAAAGCATTATACAAATGTTTTCTTATTCAAAATTATATCTTCACGCGTATGTAAAGTCGTGACCTGAATCGTCTCGCGTAGTCCTTGGTGGAATTACGGACTGCTAGTGAAATCAAGTTAAAATACGTCTCAAAGGCAATTGCCAGCTGTGAAGAGGGAATTCGCTAGCGGCCTACGGTTATCTACGATTCTCCCTGGAATTTAAGCATATAAGCTGAAATAAATAAAGGTTCTAGCGGAGGGTGCAGTACCTTTCGAGCGGAGAGTGTACTAAGACGTCTTTTTTACTATGGTATCCAGTCCAAGATGTCGAACAAACTAATAGGAATACTTATCATTCCTATGGTATCCAGTCCAAGACGTCGAACAAACGAATAGGAATACTTTTTATTCCGACACTGAGGATCCTCTGACTTTCAGTCTTCACGGTGATCAGGGGAGGGTTTTCTATTCTTTTTTCGTGCCTTTGTTTTTTTTTTTTTTTTTTTTTTTTT
>LUGF01021237.1:28397-40689 GCA_001625245.1 Calycopis cecrops
TTTTTTTTTTTTTATTTTTTTTTAAAGTTTTTATTCAAAATAGAATTACAGGAATTACTTTTTGAACGTCAACAATAAAATCTACCACGTTGAAATACCTATAAATGATAAAATCTACCATGTTTTTTTGATCTTCAGACGTACGTGTCATCGTAATACATGTTCATTTTGCTTTTATTATGGTCCTAAAATTTAATAAATATATTGGCCACATAACGTGAATAGATATGAATGATAATCGTTTTGTTAACAAACCATTGAACTCAAATATTAATTCAGCATACACATTTTCTCGCTGTAAAGGCGACAGCACACACTATACTCTTAGGGTGCTTACATAGAGAAGCAGGTTACCGGCGCCGGCAAAACCAGCGCGACTCGACGCCGGTCCGGTCAGGTTTCACTTGTATAAAGAAAACAGGCAAATCTGTCCGTAGTGACAATCATGTCATCCACTACATCAAATGACGATTAATGAAAATATTTATATCAGTTAGTGTTTCTAATATTAACAAGAATACAAAAAATATGAACATATTATCAGTTATTTGAAAAAGACCTTAAGTTTAATGAACTGCTATTTTTCGTGCGGAGTGTAAGTAGACGGTGGCCCAGGAGGTGGGGGTGGAAGGAGGAAAGAGGGCAATGCATCTGTTAATGTCTTTGCGGATGTCTATGGGTGTCGGTAGTCATGAAAATGGCTCAGAATGCTCGTTTTCCCCCTTATACCATAACAAAAATCTATAAGATGTTATTTATTTTTAAAACTTTTAGTATTTTTTCATGTCTTAAGTATTTGTTTAAAGTTTATTATTAATGGTAAGACACCTCACTTGTGCCGGCCCTTGTGCGGCTACATGCATGTATGCACCGTGGCACTACCTGTAACTGAAATATTATCATTTATTTGAAAGAAAACACAAAGTTTGATGAAAACAAGTCTTAGGTATACGAGGATGACACGAGATACATTGTCCTGCATTTTCAAAATTCTACAGACGCCCTACATACCGGCAACTACTTGAAACCGTAGGGGTCGGTACCGGGAGTCGGTACGTAAGGGAAAAACCTGTATTCTTTATAAGTGAGCGCATGTAATAACATAGCAAAATCATCGGCGCCGACTCGTGCTTCGGCTTCCCTATGTAAACGCCCTTAGACGCGGTGTCAGGCGATTTTGCGACTGCATAGACGCTGCATTATGATTTAGAGATTCTGCGATCGGTCGCAGTAGAGTCGTGCGATTGCATCGATGCAGTATGGCGATCTCGTGACTCGCGAAGTTTTGAAGTGCGTGCTCTCCGCGTCGTGTGTTGTCGCCCTAACATGGCAGGCAGCTCATTTAAAATATCTCTATGAAGGTGACTGTAACAACCTGTACTTGTGATTTGTAAAATTATCTTCTTTTACAGTTTTTTCTATAGTAAAGAGTTCTATTTTGTTAAATAAAATATTTGCTTTTCATTTTATTACTGTTTGCTTTCACAGCGGGCTACATAATGGGACGTTTTAAAACTGAATGAACATGTGCTCCGGTAGTTTGCGATGATAAATGCGCCTCCAAATATAGTTATTATGCGTTTGGCTGCCAATGAACGGGATTTATATGACGTGGATTTACTCTGGTCCAAATTGTTTTACCAAAATATTAATTCGAATTAAGCTCGCTACGAATTGATTTATTAATTTGTCTGCACCATTAGTTTCTTGAGCTCAAAGCGATTTTTAGGTTCTAGAGCAACTGAGAGCCTCGGGATCTAGTAGTGTGAGATAAATGTGGAACAATATTAGGGACCTGGCGTGAAGATGTATGAATAATGTAATATATTTTTTGTTAAATAACATATTGTGTCGATTAATAAATTCTACAACAATTGTTTCACATCAAGCCTCGCTCCTGTTAAGGCTCATAGAGCACTCTACAAGGTCTAGTAGTCTACCACACAAACGTCTCAACTAGTATATAGTGAATACTAATTATGTGAATAATTTATTGACAGCAGACAGTGTGATAAGCAATTTACTCTCTATATTTCAGTGATTCATTGAGAGCTGGATGGTATATTGTGAGCAATAACGTCGCATTAAAATAGCATTTGTATCGGGTACCACCCACCGGGATTCCGTGGGACGTATGGCTTCGAGCTTCATTATGTAACCTTTGTTTGACGAATGTAATGTTGAATATATAATATGTGTATGTGACCTGTGATTATGAAACAGGGGGTAGGTGTAAGTTACACATTCGGAAACTCAATTGTGGGACTGTCTAACTTTAGCTGTGCTGTCGCGTTTCGTGCGGTTTGTAAACTGCCATGCCGGTTTCCTATGACGTTGGGAGAAGAAAGGAAGGCAGCGCATCTGTTAAGCATCTATGCAGATATCTATGGGCGTCGCTCGGTAGTCATGAAAATTGCTCCAAATGCTCGTTTGCCCTCCTAGACCACAAAAAAAAAGACTACTGTCTGAATAGATAAATAATTCGTAGGGCGAGGGCGAATTGCATAGGAAGTATATTTACTAAGACACGACACGGACGATTACGCCCCATCCGTCAAGCTAGTTCTAACATATTTATATTCAGCTGTACAGGGAGAAAGTCTGATGTCAATAACATAAATTTTTACTATATTCGCTGTAAGAAAAGTGTATAGTTAAGTTTTAATATTTAAGAGAAAGATCAGGTCAAAGGACTTTGACTGGTGTGGATTAAGGTTCACCTGGGCATTCCCGGGATTGCGAGCCGATTCCCTCTCCAAGAAGTCAATGGGCGCCTGTGTATGATCGTAAACCTAAGGGTAATGTAATTATTGAATAAAATAGAATTGCATGAAACATAACATAACATAACATTATGACATGACATGACAACATGTTAACATGACACGACACGACAAAGTGACAGCTTTTCATGCGGTGTGTAAGTAGCCGGTGGCCCATGGAACGTGAAGGAGAAAGAAGGGCAACACATCGGTCCAATCTCTATGCGGATGTCTATGGGTGTCGGCAATGGCAAATCGTGAAAATATCTCCGACTGTTCGTCTATCAAAAATCTGTGTAGTTATTATAATTTAATTATTGAGATAATAATAATGATGACGTAGTTTATGTAAGTTACTAAAACACAACTCCATTACTGTGAATATAATAAACACGTTTTCCATTAAAGTGGCATATCAAACTGTGTGTTTCGCGAGTTTCAACACAACAATTACTCATTTCTGTTTACTGAAACTAACTCTCTGCCAGACAATAGATCAAGTGCCAGAAGCAACGCCGCGGCCGCGGATATTACCGAGGGACATTTAATTTTCTACGTGAAAGGATAAGGCAAGTAGAATTTCCCCGAGCACCCAAAAGCTGCTTCCCGCCGCCTCACAAATCGTGTTACGGTTCACCTTAATAGGATAGCGGCTGTACAGTTGAGCGTGACTTTGTGAGATTGTATTCACTGGCTTATAAATTATACTTATTCTTATTTAAATTATTTATATGTCTGGCACTTCGTTTGATGCCTGCCCAAGTATCACAGATCTTTTAAATATACTCTAATACAAATATAATATTAATATTCTAAGAAAAATATACAGATTTTTTCCTGACTTTGACAATTGATATTTATTTTTAACTTAATTGGCTCGCTGGCGGAGTCTTGTAGTGAATGCCAACGGACATAAGCATCCATTTAGATTTTGGGGCATCTAAGATATTATCGCTATCTTATTTTTGGTGATGTTAAATTATTGGTGTATACGTTTTTCATTGTATTACACTACCTATAGGTACTTTGAAGTCCATAATTTATTCACATTCACTTTTTTCCGTACAAATAACACATCTGTCCATTAACGGTAATCATCTTAATAACTGAAAAGTTTTTTCCACCAAGCAACTGCTGAATAGTAGAATATTTAACTAGCATGTTATTGACAGATATTTTGGATGGTTGATGATTAATTTGGGCTTGCTTTTCTTCTTTTTAATCTATTTGTAAAGAATTGTATAAATGAAACTACCCCGTAGCTTTGAATTAGTACATTTAAAAAATATGAAATAAAAATTTTTGTTCATAAAACTAAAATATGACAATACAATCTTATAATATCAAATACTTCATTTTTCAAACATCATATAGGTATATGCGACACGAAGTATTATTATATTTCGTGGATTTTCTTCGTATTATTTATGACAAACAATATGTTATTTTCTATGTCTATTTCATGGTCTATTGGTCTTACTAATAGGGCAATTACAGAAATCGTTGTTTTGGATTGCTATGGGAGACTTCAGAAAACCGCTATTATTTGTGCAGAAGTATATAAATGTACCTATATCACATTGCAAAGATTATTCATGTTTATGAAGTTAGCACCGCCATTTTGGAAAATAAAAGAAATAAAAGTTGTGCTAGCTTGTGCTAGGCTTGTGCTACGTTGTTGCACAATCCTAGCACAAGCTAGCACAACTTTTATGTCTTTTAAAAATTAATTATTTAATTAAAAGAAATAAAAGTAATTAAAATAAAAGATTTAATTGTTTAATTAAAAGAAATAAAAGTTGTGCTAGCTTGTGCTAGGCTTGTGCTACGTTGTTGCACAATCCTAGGACAAGCTAGCACAACTTTTATTTCTTTTATTTTCCAAAATGGCGGTGCTAACTTCATAGACATGATTATTCATCGTTATTTACTAATAAAGATTTTATTTATTTATTAATATATTATGTTGTAATCTACTATAGTACTATAGTTTTACTCTTATGTAAAATAAACAGTTAAAGAATTTTTTTCTTTAAAAAAATATCTATCGACTACTAACGAAACATTGGTAACAGCAAAAGAGAGATCGCAGACAGTCAAAACTCCCACATTATCATACAGTAGGTACTGCGATATTTATTAAACAATTTGGATATGAATATTACCATGTCTGCTTTTTTCTGGTAATGTAATTTATTTTTGTAAGAGGTAGTATCATTCTGCATTATAGTCGAATATAGTAGGTATGATCGCGGAGGTACCTCTTGCTTACATAGTTACCTCAACGTTATAGTTATTCTGTTCCGTTTTTTTGCGCGTTGTAAAGTTTTGGTGCTCCATTTGAACGTAGAAGGAAAGGAGGTCACATCTCAACAATTATGCGATTGACAATGAGCGAGTAACAATACTATAGTAATTCTATACAAAAAAATAGTACTATGTCATCGTGGTGGGTAACGATCTTAATGCCGGTGTGGACTAAATAATAATATTAATTGATTCACATATTACGCGGACTTCTCATTACGGTTAGGTTTATTAATCTGTGATTACGGTTCATTTTGCTCACTCCAAATTTTCTTTGTCAACCATATTCTATATGTACACTTTTTTTCGCCTGGCCTACATTTGCACGAACATTGTTTTACGTCAACCAACAATAGGTGTATTGTGTTTGTACATGGCCAAACGAAATGTTTTAAGGTAAAATTATTTTAATTGTTCTTGAAACGTTAAATATTTTCAATAGAAATCAAAAGATCTAAAATCATCTCCTTCCTTTATTTTTTATTTTTTTTACCTAAAGGTAGATTAAATTGTACTGAGATTTTTCTAGTTTACTCTCTAAGACACGATATAATGCCCGAGGTATTCAAGAATATGAGGTTGATAAAATCGTATGAAACAGTATTGCAAAGTGAAACATCGCGCTTACTTCTCTTCCGCACCTGACACTTCGTTTGCACGTTCGTAAGGAATGTCACTCATATTCGTGGCTATTTGAGAGAATCCTAATAATTCACTTGTTTCAAGTAACTGTAAAGTACAATGTATGTAACATGTCGTCAGGTGGGCGGCTAGTCCAACAGGACTACGTCTGCTCAAAATGGTTGTCGAATTAACTAACAAATATATTTTTATTTTATGTTTAAAATTAAAATTTATGTTTTTAAACATGTCATATGCATAATATTAGTTCAAAATGTTCTTCATGAAACTACTTCATTCACATTCGACATGAATATTTTCACTGCTCCTTAATGACGCCTTTCAGAGTAAACATCTTGTATGTGAGGCGAATTTTATATTTAATGTTTGAACCTTTTATTAAAAAAATAAAAAAGAAAATATTGTACTAAATATCAAAGTGCTAGAAACAAATATATTTTAGTAAAAATTTGTACAATGTCGCAAGTCGGAACCAAATCCCGTATTTTTTTAAGGTATATAACTCAATAAATAATCCCAAACTAAAAATCAGTATTTTTTTGAAATTAAAATACATTTTGACTACACTAGGTATAAACGAATAGCTTGATTGACATCCATTTGCGTTGTAGAAGTTATAATTAATAAGCAGAGATATTTTCTCTAAGCTTTCAGCAAGGTGTTTTACAATCCAAGTGTCCGGATTTTGAAAAATGTACCAAAAAATTTGAATACAATTGTGTACCTAAGTATTATTTTTGTAAATTAAAATTAAATATCATAGGACTACTATTATGTTGTGTGTATACTATAATGTGATAATGTAAATCAATATGTGTGTTACTTGTTACTTGTGTACATGTCGTAACTTGGATCAACTTATATTGAAGTAAAATAACAAAATATAATACATGTTAAATTTAAATAAGTATTAGTTTTCTGCACATCTCCTGTAGGTATATAGGTAATCTTCAAATTCTAATCCCTCCATTTGCGCAATTCTTTAAAAAGTAATGAGACAATTATTCTTCGCATACTGATATATGGGTATAGCATTGATTGAAAAATATATGTTATATATAGAGAACATAGAGTATACTTTACTGTTTTAAATAATATTTGCATTTCAGTGACTTAATAACCAACAATATTACTCTTCCAAAAAAAGTTTCAAAGTAAACATATTATCAAACAAAACATATACTACATAAGATGTATTGTTCAGTGCTTAGATCAGTCGTGACTGCAGTATCAGGCAACAGTTCCGCAGTCTCGAGGCGCGAGGCGGTGGGCCCCAGCTGCAATTACCTAATGAGGCTCGTCGGTTGCCCAATTACTACAAATGCTGCATTCACGTATTTAGTTCCGCTGAATCGAACACACCATTCAGCCGGTCTGCCCAGATGAACTTTTTCATGCACGCTACTTTCCATTTATATTTTTGTGAATAAACTGTCTTGAAATTTTGCTTTTGGTGCTATTGAAATTTCTATTAGAAACTAGTTATTTGTCAATAATAATTGGTGCAAATGGTATCACATTATATATCAATAAATATAGTAACAAAATCTCTTAATTTAACAGTATTAGTTGAGCGTGGACTTCGCAAACAAAGTGAAAGAGATGTTAATTTAATGTGCGACGGTGTCACTCGACGCGGTCCTGCTCCGTACAAAGGACTAAGGCGGCCACAGATTCTCTATTATGTAAATTTTTGCGTAATTTCCTCGAGTGGTGGCCGGACTTTGTAACCCAAAGCAGTGCCTTGTTAATGCTTATCAGGTTGGCGGTTCTTTTATTACTCTCCTGTTTTAGTTACCCTAAATTGGATGTTTTATTATTTTGGTGAGAACCCACTGTTAGATAAAAATCGAAATACAAATTACCCTATATTTTACCTATTTGAATTTAAATCGGGAATCTTATTGGGGTAACAGAAGGCATTTAAGTTTGTTTAAGCTTAGTTAAGTTCTTCAGCTCTATGTAGCGCGTGATATTATTTATTTATATAAGACTAGCTGCACCCCGCGGTTTCATCCGCATAAGTTTCGATCCCATGGAAAATAGAAAATCATCCCATGGCATCCCATAGGAACATTTTATCGGGATAAAACTATCCTGTGTTAATCCAAGTTACTCGTGTGTGCCAAATTTCATTAAATTCGGTTCCACCGTTTTTGCGTGAAGGAGTAACAAACATACAAACTTTCGCATTTATAATATTAATAGGATACACCAACAATATAAAATTTAAACATTAAAAAACAATAAACAATTATAATATTCAATGGAACAGAATTGTTAACCTTTATAAGGTGTATACAACATTATCATAAAAAGTTATAGCACAAAAAACAAACAAAATTAAAACATATGACTCCCTCTCATCATCTAATCTGTACTAGATATAATAGATGTGTGATCCAGGAGATCAGTGAGCTATCAACGTTCAGCGGGAGTGGGAGCCATATTGAGTTCATCTTATACTATCGTAGAAGCGTCACGATATTTGGACGGCTCAGCTAAACACCAACTGGAAGCTCTCGCATGTGTCGAAAAGCGTGCTTTTAATATTATTTCTGATATTAACTGTTATATACAATTAGGACTACTCCAACAGATCAGAGTTGACAGCTGATGCCTAAGTTAGTAGGTGCATCTTTACTGGTAATCCGCAGCTACTCTGCTGCTCCTACGGTGATATATGTTTGTAGCTGTCACTAAGTCATGGTCGTAATGTCAAACATCCCTCTCTCTCTTGTCATCTGTACCTAACCATAGACATCATCTATGGTATGAGTATTCAGTATACAGTCTATGACTAAACATAGACAACACATACACTAAACAATAACTAGTAAAGTCAAAACTTCAGAGCCTAGACAAAAGCAGAAAAGTCACAAGTTCCTCTATATTTTATCATAATATCCATTTTCGAGAGCGTGATTCCGAATTACACAACCGCATTCCACCGTCACATTTCTAGCGAAAACCAGCAAAAGACCGGACTCACTGAGACTTAACACAGTTACACAGTTGCCATTACACCAATACGAACTACCAAAATGATTCAGGTCGACTTTTATAGTACTTACTGCAAAACTATATAATTGGTACCATGTGTCGTCGGTTTATAGCAATATCTTTGTACAACTTATATAGGTCAAGGCAAGTGGGAAGAGGTACCTTTAACCTTCTATGCAAGCGTGTTACATTATAGGCCACGACCACGTACCTTTTTACCTCTACCAGCAGCGTACCTTTTTCCGCTTGTAACTTATTGACTACTATTTAATATTTTTATACCATGCGTCAGTCGGGCAACATTGTTTTTCACATTTTCACATTAAATATTAATTAATTATTGGAAAATAGAGGTAATAATTTGTAATTTAATTCGACGCCATTATGTGTTCACTTTATTTCTATATATTTTAAATACTAACCCGGCAATAATCATGAAGTGTTCAAATAAGATTAATGACAAATGATTCAAATAAAATGAGAAGGAAGCATTTCATATAATTAACACTAATTAAAGAGACAAAACATCATCGTCACGGGAACAGAAAGATAAAATCAATAGCTTACTTAATATCTAATAAAATTTAATTATAAAATTGATATTTTCCGTTATAAGTAATATTTTATCAATGAAGAAGTCAACGTAGTGCTATTAATGTTAGAACATTAATTGTAATAAGACGTTGGATATAGACTTGCGCCTACTCAAATAATTTTCTTGCTTTTTAAATTGATAGTGCCACTTTTTTTTTTTTTTATGATATAGGAGGGCAAACGAGCAGCCGGAGCCATTTTCATGACTACCGACGCCCACAAACATCCGCATAGAGGCTATACAGATGCGCTGCCCTCCTTTCTCCTCCCACCTCGATGGGCCACCGGCTACTTACACACGCCGCACGAAACGCGACAGCACAGCTGTCACTTTACGCCGGTCTCGTGTAAGCGAGAGGTACCTCCCCGGTCGTGCCAGCCCAATTCGACTGCATGCAAGCATGCAGTGTGGCACTACCTCTTACCGATTTTCTTAATATTCTTTTATATTAATATTTTAATTGATTAGGATTATATTCTACATTATGTAGGATCCATATTATTAAGACCTATATAGATATAATTTTTGAAAAAAGGGAAACAAACGAGCAATCGGAGCCATTTGGTGACAAATGACGCCCATTAAAATCCGCACGGTTAATGGTTCCGAAAGGATCCACTCTAAACCCGCATGGGCTGCTAGCGCCTCATAAACTCCACAAACCATAGCCATGGTTAGGCGGAATCTTGTAGTCTAGATGTAATTATCTTTCGACCCTATTCAGGTAAAATGCAGTAATGGCATTAGATACTTCTTACATGACCTCCAAGTGAGTTTTCAGCAGCCGGACAGTAATAATTTATATATGAAATAGTGATTTCACTTTTACTAATGTGTGGGACACTGGTTAGTTTAGTCTATGTGTAAATTATTACTCGAAGGTGTAGGTAGAGTCTAGATAGATATTTATCACAATAACTAAAATTAGTCTCAAACTCTGTAAGGTAGTGATAGTGATCTACAACACTATAAAAACATTTTCTACATTATAGTTTATTTTACTTCTTACGATTGGAATAGCGAATGAAAAAATATAACAATAACAGAAATAATTATTAACAAAGAAACTCTTCAACTAATTTAATCTTTTTATTCTTTTTACCTCTCCTTTTAGTATTTATTACCAATACTATCTGTTACCCGCGGCTTAGCTCGCGTGGTAAAGAAAACTTAAATTAAAAAGAAGCCGATGGCATTCTTTTGTCCTTTAACTGTCTCCATGCTAAATATCACATCGATTCGTTGATCCGATTTGATGTGAAAGAAGAACAAACAAACATTTTATAATATTAGTATGGATTGTTTAATATTACTACGCATCTATTTTATCTTCATTTATAAAATAAATGATTCTGCGTCGAAATATTTGTACCCTAATAATTCCATCCCACAAAAAACTGTTTTGTAATTCGATGGACCGAGCGGTAATCTCAACTGTCAGAATATTCTCTAGAAAGTTCGTTTCGTAAAGTAGGGCACATAATATGAAAACCTAACGGGTACTAATCCGAGGATGAGCCGCACTTTCATAGCAACATCTGCGGCCTGCACAACAACAGCGAAACAAAAACAAAATGAGAAAGGTTCGGAAAGTCGTATTGTCGCAAGTTGAGATGAAGCAAGGCGTGAGGTTTTGCCTCATTGTTTCCCTCCATATTTACGGCCTCCACTGAAAGCTGGCTACAGACTGTCAAAATAAAGGCCTTTTTTGCTCCAGTGTACGCAAACACGTCAACTTTATGAGAAGTAGCGTGATGGTTATGACATGCATTCGTAGCGGATACAAACAGCAATATGACAGATAATAATATATTGTTCTAAACATTGTTTTACAGGTATTTTTGAATAAAGAAATAAAGAGCGCACTTGTGTCAGCGCTATCGATTCACTATAAAATGTCCTGAAATGATTTTAGGTGATTTTGACCTTCAGGACACAGTCTTTATCTTTAGTGAAAGGAAGTTTTTTTACGGTATAGGGGGTAAACGAGCAGTCGTAGCCATTAACATGACTACCGATGCCCGTAGACATCTTCTTATTGGCTAGGTAGAGATGCGCTGCCCTCCTTTTTTTCCCACCAAGGGTCACCGGCTACTTACACGCCGCACGAAATGCGACAGCACAGCTGTCACTTTACGCCCATCTCATGTAAGCGAGAGGTACCTCCCCGGTCGTGCCGACCCCATTCGGCTGCATGCATGCAGCGTGGCACTACTTACTAAACATAATAATATAAGGCGGGTCTCAATATTTATTATTATTGCTATCGCTACAAAAATGTATTAAACTTTAAGTTCCAAATTACATCTCGTATCGTGGCTTGAGAGGTCTGGCTCTGTCAGGTGGTTGTGCGGCGCGTCACCGCGAGGTACGCGACGCAAAGGCCAAAGCGCCATCTATTTATCATTATGGAACCAGCTGCCACAATCGGTATTTACAGATCTATACGACCTGGGTTTCTTCAAGAAAAGAGCTTACTCTTATTTAAAAGGCCGGCAATGCGCCTGCAAAGCATCGAGTTTTGCAAGATGTCTATTGGCGTCGCTAGTCACCTTCTATCTGCTCGTTTGCCCCTTATCCTAGAAAAAAAAAATAGCAGTGACAAAATAAAAATTTGGAGCCTACATATTTTTGTTTTATTTTTTTCTTACTTGATTAAAATGCTGACTATTACGTACTACGTACCTTAGCAGTCCCGAAAATAATATGCTCTGGCTTTTTCTAGATCTTCTCCGAAATTATGGCCCAGATTCTAATCTACTCGATAATATTAGAACAACTGTTCCCACCCATGACCACCAAATATATCCAATTCACAATTTTGTGACGGAATTAGAGGGTGAAATTGCATAACCGAATTTAGTAAGGATCATCCGTTGCGGCACTCGTTGCATAATTTATAACGAATAAGGTTTAATGCTCCGCTTAATTCAGCACTTGTACTCTACGTAAAGTGTAAAACTGTTTACGAGGCGGGATATAC